>WNWK01011170.1:0-42431 GCA_009830355.1 Cherax destructor
ATTTAAAATTTTTTCTTTTTAAATTTAGTACAGCCTCTCCTCACTTATCGACGGAGTTGCTTTCCTGAAACCACGTCAGAAATTTTCGCTAAGTGAGGGGGGCATCCATAATGGTAGGGGGTTTTGGGACCACCATTTTTTGATATTGTTTTAATGTCCCCTTTTGCACCATTTATAACATTTCTGGTATATTTTTTAATGTTTATACAGCAGTGTACTGTATATTATAATAAAAAAAAAAAGGAAACCCAGCTCTAATTACAGTGGCCCCCCGGTTTCCCCACCTCAAAACTCGAAAAAAGAAGCCCCGCGGGGAATTTAAGACCTGCAAAGCATTTGAACAGTCGACCATGATTTATTGCTCAAAAAATTAGTGCAATAGGGTATTGGGGGGCACCCACTCAACTACCTAAAGTCGTACCTTAGAAACAAAAACCAGTACTGAAAAATGGAGGGGAACCCTCTTCCACACAACAAATTACAGTCAGTCCCTCAAGGAAGTGTCCGGGGGCCCCTCCTTTTCCCTCTTTTTACATAAACGACCTACTGAATGCATCAAAACCCACCCCAAACCCATTTTTTTGCAGATGACACAACATATGTCTTCTCCCCCAAAATCCAGTCATCTACCCAACACTGTTAATGCCGAATTACAGAAAATACCCAACATGGATGAAGACAAATAAGTTTACCCCAAACTGACAAGACCTACTTCATTCAGTTTGGAAACAAAGCCACAAATGTTCCACTTAACATAATTAATTTCATTCATCGCAAGACTCACGGGAGGAAAAATTCCTAGGAATCCACCTTGACAGTAGTCTTAAATTCCAAACAAAATACAAAAAATTTTCCCAAGAAAATCTCAAAGACAGTATGTAGGATATTATATAAGATACGCTATTATGGGGCCACAACCAGCCCCATTGCACTATATCATTCTCTTATCTACCCTTATCTCACCTATGGAATCTGTGCATCCAACAACATTAAATCACCTTAGACCACTCAAAACCCCGAAAAAGGTTTGAAGTCAGGGATAAAATTCCCCACTCTAGACAGCATCCCACAGTAAAAATATTCATACCTATTCATGTGCCTTCAATTACAAAACTCTACATGCTAAAAATTCAACCCCCCGCTCAAAATTCTCCCCCAACAACTTTAATAGGTCCCACGACCCGACACAAGACACAGATCATTTTGACATCCCCGAGTCCATACTAACCAATGTAAAAATTCTATGCACATAAAGGGCCCCAGAATCTGGAATTCATTACCAGTAAATAATAAGTTAACCTTGTCGGAAAATCAATTCAAAAGACTTCTCAAAAATCACCTACTCACCCTATACTAAATACTCATACTGTACTGTAACAAACTTTCAAACCCAATGTTATTTTACTTAAGATAATCTCAGTTTTATATTGTCATCCTCCATAACACTTGTTGCAATTTCATATCATCATATTGTCATTTAAAATAGTATAGTATTCATCATTTTGTTAATTTGAAATAAAATATATAACTAGAAGAAACTCAATAAATTTCTCTAGTATTGTTATTTTACTAGTATAGCATCAACATATTGTAACTTGAAATAAAATATACAACTAGAATAAACTCAACCAATTTCTCTAGTATTGTCTTTTAATAGTATGTACAGTGGTACCTCGAGTTACGATGCTGTCATCTTACGTTATTTTCGAGTACCGATATTTATAATGTAAAAAAATTGATTGCGAGTAACGATGTTTGCTTCGTGTAACGACATTCGTACCGGACGTGTCCGCCTGGCGCCCAGCTGAGCGCGCACTGCAGGGAGCGTCAGTGTGCTATTGTTTACAAGCGAGAGCGACCACCCACCCACACCCACGCATTCATACCAGTATATTGTCATTATTCCACTGTTTTTAGTGCTTGCAACTGCTAAATAAGCTACCATTGGTCCAAGGAAAGATCCTAGTGCTAAGCCTGTGGCAAAGAGGAACAGAAATACACTTACGATAGAACTGAAGAAGGAGATAATAGAAAAATATAAAAGTGGAGTGCGTATCAGTGAGCTGGCCAGGCTGTATGGTAAACCCTTTTCTACCATCGCTACCATTGTGGCCAAGAAAAATTCAAGTAAAATCAAGGAAGCTGTTGTTGCAAAAGGTTCATGTGTGATCACAAAACACAGACCACAAGTGCTGGAAGATGTGGAAAGGTTGTTGTTGGTGTGGATCAACGAGAAACAGTTAGCAGGAGATACTGTTTCGGAGGCAATAATATGTGAAAAAGCAAGGCAGTTGCATGATGATCTCGTTAAGAAAATGCCTGCAACGAGTGCTGAAGTGAGCGAATTTAAAGCCAGCAGAGGCTGGTTTCACAAATTTAAGAATCGAAGTGGCATACATAGTGTTGTGAGGCATGGTGAGGCATCCAGTTCTGACAAAATTGCGGCTGAAAAATATGTGCCTGAATTCCAGGAGTACATAGAGGCTGAACAATTCCTCCCCCAACAAGTGTTTAATTGTGATGAAACAGGCCTGTTTTGGAAGAAAATGCCCAACAGGACCTACATTACTCAGGAGGAAAAGGCACAGCCAGGACATAAGCCTATGAAAGACAGGCTAACTTTGATGCTTTGTGTTAATGCCAGTGGTGATTGCAAAGTGAAGCCTTTACTGGTGTATCTTTTGAAAATCCCGAGTGTTTGGGAGATGCGGTGTCAGCAAGTCTAACTTGTGTGTGATGTGGAAGTCTAACAAAAGGCTTGGGTCACAAAGGACATTTTCTTAGATTGGTTCAATGGCGTGTTTGGCCCCAGTGTGAAGAAATATCTATTGGACAATAATTTGCCACTTAAGTGCCTCCTGATAATGGACAATGCTCCTTGTCATCCTCCAAACTTGGTAGAGAAAATTGTGGAGGAGTTTAAATTCATCAAAGTGAAGTTCTTGCCCCTAATACCACTCCTCTCCTCCAGCCCATGGACCAGCAGGTCATTTCCAACTTCAAAAACTCTACACCAAAGCAATGTTTCAAAAGTGCTTTGATGTGACCCACAGACATGAATATAACCCTAAGAGAATTTTGGAAAAACATTTCCATATGCTGCATTGTGTAAACCTTATAGGTAAGGCTTGGGAGGGAGTGACTACCAGGACTTTGAACTCTGCCTGGAGAAAATTGTGGCCAGACTGTGTCCTAGAGAGGGATTTTGAAGGTTTTGGGGCTGAGCCTCAGAACCCTGAGCCTGAGCCTGAGCCTATTGTGGAAGAAATTGTGGAATTGGACAAGTCTTTGGGGTTAGAGGTGAATGGTGAGGATGTGGAACAGTTGGTGGAGGAGCACAAGGAAGAGCTAACCACTGAAGATCTGCAAGAGCTTCAACAGCAACTGGAACAAGAGTCCAGTGGTCAGGACAATGGTTCAGAGGAGGAGGAGGTGGAACAGAAATGGAAGAAATTGCCTTCTTCAAGGATTAGGGAGATCTGTGCCAAATGGAGTGATGTGCAAGGCTTTATGGATGAATATCACCCTAACCATGCTGTTGCAGGCCGTGCTGGCAACCTCTACAATGACACAGTGGTGTGTCATTTCAGGGATGTGTTAAAGAATCGCCAGACACAGAGCTCCCTGGACAAATTTATTGTTAGAAAGAGGTCCAGTGACTCTCAAGCTGGTCCTAGTGGCATTAAAAGAAAAAGGGAAGTAACCCCAGAAAAGAACTTGGTACCTGCAGTGTTAATGGAAGGGGATTCCCCTTCCAAACACTAGCATACTACTCTACCTTCTCCCGTCCTCCACACATCAACAACTCTTCAATGAATGTAAGTGACATGTTATTGTACAATATTTACATGTGTATTTAGGTATTCTTCATTAAATTCTGTATTATTTAATGTCAAAAAGTTCTAAAAAATATTTTATTTAACTACTTTTGGAAGTCTTGGACGGATTAAATTTATTTCCATTATTTCTTATGGGGAAAATTGATTCGAGTAATGATTGTTTCGCCTTAAGATATGCCCTCTCTGACGGATTAATATCGTAAGTCGAGGTACCACTGTATAATCATATTGTAATTTGAAATAATATATAACTAGAATAAACTCAATCAATTTCTCTAGTATTAAGTACTTAGTGAATAAGTCTTTAGAATAAGCTGCCCCTAATGCCATGGCATGCCAGTGGCTCTCCTTGCATTACAGTTTTATAATTGTAACTACAAATAACTATGTATACTTGTAACTTGCATCGAAATAAAAATATTATTATTATATTATTATTATGTAAGTGTAATATTGTAAGTGCTTTTGTAAGTGTATTTTTGGGGGTCTGAAATGGACTAACCTACTTTACATTATTTGTTCCTGGGTACAAATTCGTTCGGTAATGGCACTTGCACAGCCTTCTGGTATGAATTATGGCTGAAACTCAGGGGTCCACTGTACATTATTTAGGTATGCATACTGGTCAGAGATCCCGTTGTAAGTCCGAGTCGTTGGTAAACGAGTACGTCGCTAAGTGAGGAGAGGGTGTAATTTATACAGGAGAAGGGGTTACTAGCCCCTTGCTCCCAGCATTTTAGTTGCCTCTTATGACATGCATGGCTTATGGAGAAAGAATTCTGTCCCACTTCCCCAAGGAAATTAGAAGAAATAAAGAATAATACTATTAAGAAAATGGAAGAAAACCTAAGATAAGATAAGATGGGTATGTATACATATATAAACGACCTACCAAATGCATCTCAACTACTCAAACCCATACTATTTGCAGATGACACTACATACGTCTTCTCTCACCCATGCCCAGTCATACTAGCCAACACTGTAAATGCTGAATTACAGAAAATATCTACCTGGATGATGACTAACAAGCTTACTCTTAATATTGATAAAACCTATTTCATTCAGTTTGGGAACAGAGCTACGAATGTTCCACGAAACATAATGATAAACGGGTCCCTTGTCACAAAACTCACGGAGGAAAAATTCTTAGGAATCCACCTTGACAGTGGCCTCAAATTTCAGACACATATACAACAAATTTCCAAGAAAGTCTCCAAGACCGTAGAAATACTATCCAAGATAAGGTACTATGCTCCACAACCAGCTCTCCTTATCCTGTATCACTACTCATTTACCCCTACCTCACCTATGGCATCTCCGCATGGGGCTCAACAACAATAACTCATCTCAGACTATTAACCCTTTCGGGGTTTCGGCCATACTAGTACGGCTTATGCGCCAGGGTTTTCGTCATACTAGTACGCCTAAATTCTAGCGCCTTCAAATCAAGCAGAAACAGGCTGGTAGGCCTAGATGTGAGAGAATGGGTCTGTGCGGTCAGTGTGCGCAGTATAAAAAAATCCTGCACCACACAGTGCATAATGAGGAAAAAAAAACTGACCGTGTTTTTGGTTTAAAACAGCGACTTTGCAGTCAATTTTCGTATGGTATTTATGCTTGTATTCTCGTTTTCTTAGTCTCATTTGATAGAATGGATGATATACTACATGTATTACAGAAATAGAGATAATTTTGACTGGTTTCACGATGACAATTACAGTGGACCCCCGCCTAACGAGCACCCCGGAAATCGTACAGTTATGTAAGTATAATATTGTAAGTGCTTGTGGAAGTGTATTTGGGGGTCTGAAATAGACTAACCTACGTGACATTATTTCTTAATGAAGTAAATTCGTTCGGTAATGGCACTTGAGCAGGCTTCTGGAATGAATTTTGCTCATTAGGCGGGGGTCCACTGTACCTTGAAACTGAGAGCAAAGTAGCGAAAATGTTAGATTTTTGCCTATGTTCAAGAGTAAACAAATCACGCCATGCGTCCAATACACATCAACTGGGTAGTCTAATATTCTCGCACAAGTGCACTGATATTATTTATACCATTTTTAAAATGATGCAGTTGTATACATAACAGTAAATCTTCTATTTTTTGTGAGAATAAAAATTCAAAATGGAAAGCAAAAGTAATGTAAAAGGGGCCTGGAGACGTGACTAATGAACAGATAAAATGTTATTTGAGTGCCAGGAATGTCTGTCTCATTTATTCTGGACCCTATTTTGAAATTGGCATCTTTTGAAATTTGTGAAATTTGCCAAATTGCCAATTTCTGACCACCTTATTGGGTAGTTGAAATCGGTAAATTGGCAGTTTCTTGTACTCAATTGATAGAACAAATGGAATTCTAGCGAAATAGCTATAATTTTAGTAGACTGAAACATTGGAATTTGCCGAAAATAGGGCTCAAAGTGGGCGAAATCACCGATGCGTAAATGTCATCGATACCGCTAATATCGCGAAAGCATAATTCTGTTAGTTTTCCATCAAATTTCATAATTTTGATGTCTTTATGATCGGAAAAAGATTCTCTATCATTTCATAAGAGTAAATAATTTTCTTTTTTTCCAAAAAAATTGCGACCCTGAGAATGATTTTGGGAGAGTGCCTGGCGACCCCCAAAGGGTTTTAATAACACAACAAAAGGCTGTAGTCAGAATGATAACAAATTCCCACTCCAGAGAACATACTTCACCAATATTCAAAAATCTAAACTTACTCACCATACAAGACATCCATACTTTTTACAGTGCCTATTACATACATAGAACACTAAACTCAAATATTAACCCACCACTCAAACGTCTTACCAACCTTAACAGGACACATGACCATAACACAAGGCACAGATCACTCTTCGATGTTTCTTGTGTCCATCTCTCACTATGCAAAAACTCAATTCACATTAAAGGCCCAAAAATTTGGAATTCATTACCTGTGATTACCAAAGAAACCCTGCCTGTACATCAATTCAAAACTCTGCTGAAAAACCACCCACTCACCCAAAACTAAATACGTACACAATATTTAACATTATCTACAAAGTTAATTAATCACTTTCCACTGCCTCAAAATACCGTTATTCACTGTGTTACTCCCTTAGCCTCAAAACTCCAAAACCCCTTACATAATTGATCAAAGAACAATAATTTCTCTAACTTAATCTAATGCAAATGTTGAAACTTACATCTTAAAAATGTATAAACCTGTTATAAATAATGCATCCTTAGCTAACTTTGTTTCTGTAGCATTACCTAATAAAATAATCCATTCTCTTGTACTCTTTTTAACTCATCTAATGACCATATAAACTGTTATTGCAATACAAATAATTTATTTGATTTGTTTGATCTGATTTAATAAATTGCATTACTACAAATAATAAATTATTATGTTCAACTTATGTTCAAATTTCATTGCTTAAATACTCAATTATACTTATTTTGTAAATTGTTTACTATAATTTTTACCATTTAGTCTTATTATAGCATAATTAATTGTAAGTTAATTTTAAGATTGCCCACAATGCTCTGTATATAAGGGGCTTTTGGCATGTGCACACCATTTTTTCAACTACAGTATATGTACAAAATGGGAGTTGACACAGTTACTTTTTGCTGATGATACTGTGCTTATAGGAGATTCTAAAGAAATGTTGCAAAGGTTATTGGACGAGTTTGGGAGGGTGTGTAATGGTAGAAAGTTGAAAGTGAACATAGATAAGAGTAAGGTGATGAGGGTATCAAACGATTTAAATAAAGAAAAATTGGATATCACATTGGAGAGAGGGATTATGGAAGAAGTGAATGTTTTTAGATATTTGGGAGTTGACTTGTCAGCAGATGGGTTTATGAAGGATGAGGTTAACCATAGAATTGATGAAGGAAAACAGGTGAGTGGTGCGTTGAGGTATCTGTGGAGATTAAAAACGTTATCCATGGAGGCAAAGAGGGGAATGTACGAAAGTATAGTGGTACCAACACTTATATGGGTGTGAAGCATGGGTTGCAAATGCTGCAGCGAGGAGGCGGCTGGAGACAGTGGAGATGTCCTGTGTAAGGGCAATGTGTGGTGTAAATATTATGCAGAAAATTCGGAGTGTGGAAATTAGGAGGTGGTGTGGAGTTACTAAAACTATTAGTCAGAGGGCTGAAGAGGGGTTGTTGAGGTGGTTTGGTCATTTAGAGAGAATGGATCAAAGTAGAATGACTTGGAGAGCGTATAAATCTGTAGGGGAAGGAAGGCGGGGTAGGGGTCATCCTCGAAAATGTTGGAGGGAGGGAGTAAAGGAGGTTTTGTGGGCGAGGGGCTTGGACTTCCAGCAAGCATGTGTGAGCGTGTTAGATAGGAGTGAATGGAGACGAATGGTTTTTGGGACCTGACGAGCTGTTGGAGTGTGAGCAGGGTAACATTTTGTGAAGGGATTCAGGGAAACCAGTTAATTGATTTAGTTGGACTTGAGTCCTGGAAATGGGAAGTACAATGCCTGCACTTTAAAGGAGGGGTCTGGGATAGTGACAGCTGGGAGGGACGTATTCTCAGCTGTCCTATCTGAGTGCCTCTGCAAAGACAGTGATTATGTATGAGTGAGGTGAAAGTGTTGAATGATGATGAAAGTATTTTCTTTTTGGGGATTTTCTTTCTTTTTGGGTCACCCTGCCTCGGTGGGAGACTTCCGACTTGTTGAAAAAAAAAAAATGTACATCTTTGTATCATGTCACAATAAAATATTATTATGCATGTACATACATGTGTAGTGTGACCTAAGTGTAAGTAGAGGTAGCAAGATATACCTGGTATCCTGCGTGTTTATGAGAAATAAGACACCAGCAATCCTGCCATCATGTGAAACAATTATGGGTTTCTGTTTCACCCTTGCTTGGCAGAATGGTAGTACAGTGGACCCCCGCCTAACGAGCAAAATTCTTTCCAGAAACCTGCTCAAGTGCCATTACCGAACGAATTTACTTCCTTAAGAAATAATGTCACGTAGGTTAGTCTATTTCAGACCCCCAAAAATACACTTCCACAAGCACTTACAATATTATACTTACATAATTGTATGATTTCCGGGGTGCTCGTTAGGCGGGGGTCCACTGTACCTCCTTAAGTGGTTGCTCTCTACCAGCCTATTACCTAGGAATTGTAAATTTAATAATGTTAAAGGAATATGTTTAGAGTGGTGAATAACCAAACTGTTCCAGTTTTTTGCAAAAGAAGAATTCTGCAATCTTTGGAAATAATAAAAAAAATTATTTTAGTGATGACATGACATCATGAGTATAGACCTGCTCCTGTTGCTGCAAATAGGTAATTAAAAGAAAACAGCTCATTGTTAAAATTTGAAGACAAAAAGGAATTTAATGGAACAAAACCATCACGAGACTGTCTCACAAGGAAGAAGCAAGTTTCAATATCAGAAGTTTTTTGTCTTTGCATCATAGGTTTCATTTAACTGAAATATTGTACACTACAATATAGATAGGTATTTGTAATTTATACTGTACGTATATGCTAAGCCTCAAAAAATATTGACCTGAAAATAATTTTTCTGCAGGTATGAGTGAAGAGGATCTGTGTGAGCTACTGAAGTTTGACCGCAAGATGCTGCGGCAACGCATCAATACTCTGCGGGCTGATAAGTTTATCCAGGCTAGAATGAAAATGGTGACGTTGGAGGATAACAAGACACAGAAAGAGCAGTACTACTTCATTGACTACAAGGTAAAATATATAGCAGTTGAGCTTACAAATTCACTAGGGTTAGATTCCTAGAAGTTTGCATGAATCCAATACCTAACCCAAGTTATGTTTCAGATTTGGGCTTTTTAACCCTTTGACTGTTTCTGTCGTATATATACGTCTTACGGGCCAGTGTTTTTGACGTACAGTGGACCCTCGGTTAACGAAAGGTTCCGTTAATGTAAGCTTCGGAAAACGTAAGCTTTTTTCGTTATCGGTTAGCGAAAAATTCCTCGGTTACCGAAATGTATTAGACGTGTCCGCCTGCTCCGCGCAAGCGCAGGACGCCAGTGAAGCGTTGTTTACCATTGAGAGAACATTACCTAGCGCGCTCTTTCAAAGATTCACAATATATTTGGTGTCTTTTTTGGTGGTTTAGTGATTGTCACTGTGAAATAAGTCACCATGGGTCCAAAGAGGCTTCCTAGTGGCACCCCTGTGGTAAAGAGAGTGAGGAACACCATCGAACTGAAGAAGGAAATCATATAAAAATATGAGAGTGGTGTACGTCTGAGTGATCTTGCCAGGATGTACAAGAAAACTCCATCTACTATCGGCACTATCCTGGCACAGAGAAATGAGATCAAGGAAGCTAATGTTGCAAAAGGGGTTAATTTGTTAACGAAACAAAGATCGAAAACAGTGGATGAGGTTGAGAAGTTGTTGTTGGTGTGGATCAATGAAAAACAGTTAGTTGGTGGAGGAGCACAGGGTAGAGCTAGCAACTGAAGAGCTGCAAGAGCTTCATCTGGAACAGCAACAGACCACAGCTGAGGTTATTGCTTCACAGGAGGAGAGAGAGAGAGAGAGAGATAAGGAGGTGCCTTCTTCAGTGCTTAAGGAGATGTGTACAAAGTGGAATGAGTTGCAGACATTTGTTGAAAGATACCACCCTGAGCAAGCTGAAATAAGCCTTCTGTGCAACCACTTCAGTGACAGAGCCATGTTGTACTTCAGAAAAGTGTTGAAGAGTCGCCAGAAACAGAGGACTCTGGACAGTTACTTCACCAGGCAGGGGTCTAGTGACTCTCAAGCTGGTCCTAGTGGCATTAAAAGACCAAGAAGGGAAGTAACCCCAGAGAGGGACTTGTTACCTGAAGTCCTTTTGGAGGGGGATTCCCCTTCCAACCATTAACACCCTGCCCCTGTCAGCAACTCTACCTTCCAGATGCCTGCAACTCTTCAATAAAGGTAAGTAAATGTTATTTTTTTTTTTTTGAGTGATTATTTTTTTGTGGAACGAATTAATTGTATTTACATTATTTCTTATGGGAAATAAGGTTTCAGATAACGAAAGATTCAGATTAAGTAATAGCTCCTGGACCGGATTAATTTCGTTAACCGAGGGTCCACTGTATTAATACGCCAAAATTCTAGCGGCTTCAAATCAAGTGGGAGAAAGCTGGTAGGCCCACATGTGAGAGAATGGGTCTGTGTGGTCAGTGTATGCAGTATAAAAAAAATCCTGCAGCACACAGTGCATAATGAAAAAAAAAAAAACTCCGACCGTGTTTTTGGATTAAAACGCCAACTTTGAGGTGTATTTTTGTATAGTATTTATGGTTGTACTCTCGTTTTCTTGGTCTCATTTGATAGAATGAAAGACATATTACAGAAATAGAGATGATTTTGATTAGTTTCACAATGAAAAGGATCTTGAAATTGAGCTCAAACTAGCGGAAATGTTCGATTTTTGCCGATGTTCAATAGTAAACAAATGACGTCTTTGTCCAATAAGTGTCCAACTAGCCATTCTAATATGCATTCATGAATGGATTGACATTATTTATACAATTATTACAATAATGCAGTAGTCTGCATAACAGTAAATCTTCTATTTTTGTGTGAATAAAAATTCAAAATAGAAAGCAAGAGTAATATAAGAGGGGCCTGGAGACATGACTGATGAACAGAGAAAATGTTATTTTAGTGCCAGGAATGTCTGCATTGTTCATTCTGGACCCTATTTTGAAATTGGCATCTTTTTTAATTTGCGTGAAATTGGCCAAATTGCCAATTTCTGACCCTTTTATTGGGTAGTTGAAATTGGAAAATGGGCGGTTTCTTGTACTCATCAATAGAACAAATGGAGTTCTAAAGAAATAGCTATGAGTTTGGTCAACTGGAACAATGGAATTGGCCGAAAATAGGGCTCAAAGTGGGCAAAATCGCCGATGCATAAATATCTCTGAGATCACTAACTTTGCAGAAGTGTAATTCCGTAAATTTTCCATCAGATTTTGTACTTTTGGTGTCATTACCATCGGAAAAAGATTCTCTATCATTTCATAAGAATTTTTTTTTTTTTTAATATTTTGCGACACAGAGACACTTCAGGATTTGGGGTCGCGACAGTCAAAGGGTTAAATATAGTTTTTACCCTCTTTAACATTGATATTCATAAGAATGAGAAATGGGTGTGGAAAATCCTATGAACCCATTTTGAATGAAATCTTTTGGTTAGCTTTTAATTTTAGGGTCATGTGCTAAAATAAAATGGGCACCATGGAATATCCACACATAATCTCCAGCTCCAAGTAATCATAGATTCTTCATCCAACGCTTACTTCCTCTGTCTTCTTGCATGTCCTCAGTACTCACTGGCCAGCTCTGCAGTCTCCTTCACCTAACTTTCAAGTACGGTAGAACCTTGAAAATTTGACACATACATGTACCTTAATTTTTTCCATCCAGTATTTATAGCCACTTGGTGACTTATCAAATGACAGCTTTTATGTTGTAAATTGCTTCAACAATCTTGAGTCTGCACTGTAAGTCTTTGGATTTCACTCTTGAGATTCTTATCCTTTATAAGCTTCCAGTCTACAGATTGAATTAAGGTTGTGATCCTAGACTACCACAAGATGACTTTGGACATTGTCAAGACCAAGAAAACCTTGAAGGCAAGGTTCATTTTTTGTAGACAGTCATTAAAATTGGTTTCATTAATTCTGTAAAATTTACATGTATCGAAGGTTTTAATTCTGTGTACCATATGGTATTGTTTCCTGTAAAATGTGACCAGAATTATAGTGTAAGTTTAGTTTTGGGTTACTTGATTCATTGAACTACAGTAAGACCTCTTACTGATCAGCCGGGCTGTGGTTCGTACGTTGGACTGCGTGCGGCCAGCAGTAACAGCCTGGTTGATCAGGCTCTGGTCCAACAAGAGGCCTGGTCACGGACCGGGCCGCGGGGGCGTTGACCCCTGGAATTCTCTCCAGGTAGACTCCAGGTAGATAGCGTGTACCTACACATACGTTTTTAAATTGCATTGTATTCATATTTATCTTAAAAAGTATTAATCTGCAATTTTACCTGAGTTTAAGCTCCAAAAATGTTCAAAAACAGTGGCTCAGGCATAAAAACATTTCTGCTGAAGAGATTTATATGGCTTGGGAAAAGCTAGTTGCTGACTTGCACAATTTGGCATGTGATGTAGTGGCTCCCATAACTTCAGTGGATGACTGATCCACAGTCATCAACTGATAAAACATAAACAATGACTCGCACCTGTTTACTGCTCAGTTGTCACATAACCATCTTCAAATACTTCTTTATCAATTAGCAAGAGAACAAGGAATTTAAGGTAGGATGAATATCTTCCTTGTCACTATTATAAACAAATTGTATCGTAAAATGTATTAGTGGTCATCTAATTAACCCTTTGACTGTTTCGGTCGTATATATACGTCTTACGAGCCAATGTTTCGGACATATTAATACGCCTAAATTCTAGCGGCCTCAAATCAAGCAGGAGAAAGCTGGTAGGCCCACATGTGAGAGAATGGGTCTGTGTGGTCAGTGTGCGCAGTATAAAAAAAATCGGGCAGCCACTGGTGCATTGTGGGAACACCATTTCAGTAGCCCTTGTTCAGCATGTCTAGCGGTAAGAATTATTTGACTCCTTGGCGCATCTGGGACATTTCTCTTCCTCAATGATAGCTCTTATCACAGATGAAAGTGTCTCTGAAGATAAATTTCATGGTTTTGAGGAGTTTGTGACCAAAAGCAATGTCCAGGATACCAGAAGGAAGGAAGGAAGGAAGAAAGAAAGAAAGTAAGGAAGGAAGGAAGGAAGAGATGTGAGGAAGGAATGAAGGAAAGAAGAGATGAGAGGAAGGAAGGAAGGAAAGAAGAGATAAAAGGAAGGAAGGAAAGAAGTAAGGAAGGAGGAAAGGAAGAAGGAAGTAAGAAAGAAAGAAAGAAAGAGAGAAAGAAAAGAAGGAAGAGATGAGAGGAAGGAAGGAACAAAAGAAGTAAGAAAGGAAGGAAGAAATAAAGGAAGGAATGAAGGAAGAAAGGAAGGAATGAAGGAAGAAAGGAAGGAAGGCAGGAAGGAAGAGATGAGAGGAAGGAAGGAAGGAAAAAAAAAATATAATAGAACAATAGTAATAAACAATTTTTTTTATTGTTGGTTGGTGTAAACAAGTTTTGTAAACAATATAATACTAATATTTGTGTGATTATTGTGTTGCATACAACGAGTGCATATATATACACTCCACCTTACTTTGGTCTCACAGGCCACATAAGTTATGTAAAAAAATAAAATAGTGAAAAAAACAAGAAACCTACAAAAGGAAGTAAACCAAAGTTTACCGGGTGAGTAGCATTCGCCGCTGTTGCCATACGCGGCTCATTTTATTTTTTTGCCAACTTTACGCCTCTATATCTCGGTAAATACTGATCGCAAAAATTTTTTTGGCGGATTTAAACAATCAGAAAAATAATCTTAACATTTTGATAAGAAAACTAATTTTTTTTTTTCGAATATTTCCCGACATAGAATGACAGTTTCAGAGAGGGGCCTCCGACAGTCAAAGGGTTAAACAGATGACCTACATAACTATCTCCAAACATTTTTACATCATCAGGCAAGAGACTTTAAGTAGGGTGAAATTTTTTCATTAATTTTTTAACATATTTTATTATACTGATAAGATTGTGTATTCAATTTATAATAGTCACTGGCAACATATTAACTGTGTTTTCTCTGATGGAATATCATGCCAAATTTCTCTGGAAGGAATGGATGGAATGATCCAGTATACTGCATCAAACAACAGCTTCCCTTGCATCTTACGTAAATTTGTTTAGTAAGTATTTATTTAGGATTTGGGTACATAATGTGCATTTCTAGATTATTGGGCAGTGATATCTGTGTCAGTTCCACGACAGTGGTTTCCCTTTATGGGAATGTAAAGGCTATATTATTATAACAGTAAAATGTTACTTAAATATTGTTTCTCACTACCCAAAATAAATAAATTTTATATCAGCAAATTGTTTACATGTCTTTTATTTCTTTATTTACTTTTCAGAGTTTTGTCAATGTTGTCAAATACAAATTAGATCACATTCGTAAAAAATTAGAAATGAAAGAGCGTGACCAGACTAGCCGGGCATCCTTCATATGCCATTACTGCCAGCGATCCTACACAGATCTTGAGGTATGTTTATATTAAGTAAACTTTTGTGCTTCATATGGATTATATTCTATAGAAATCCATCAAACAACCAACTATATAATGAATACATTGTAATGAAATGGAAAAATGCCCATGGAGATAAGAGGAAATAAGAACAAGAACTAGTAAGAAAATAGAAGAAAACCCAGATGGGTGTGTATATACAGTGGACCCCCAGTTTACGTTGACCTCCAAACTTGAACAATTATGTAAGTGTATTTTTGTAAGTGCTTTTGTAAGTGTATTTTTGGGGGTCTAAAAGGACTAATCTAATTTACATTATTCCTTGTGGGAATAAATTTGTTTGGTAACGGCACTTGAACAGCATTCTGGAATGAATTAATAACGTAAACCGGGGGTCCACTGTATATGCTTGTACATGAATGTGTAGTGTGACCTAAGTGTAAGTAGAAGTAACAAGACATACCTGAAATCTTGCATGTTTATGAGACAGAAAAAAGACACCAACTTTCATTTTACACTCACTTGGCAGGACGGTAGTACCTCCCTGGGCAGTTGCTGTCTACCAACCTACTACCTAGGACTCAACAGACTTCTTCTTCTTTAAACAAATCGGCCATATCCCACCGAAGCAGGGTGGCCCAAAAATACTCAACAGACTTATTACCCTATAATTTTTGCACTCTTTTGTCCCCTTTGCCTTTATACAAAGGAACTATGCACACGCTCTGCCAATCCCTAGGTACCTTACCCTCTTCCATACATTTATTAAATAATAGCACCAACCACTCCAAAACTTTTTCATCTCTTGCTTTTAACATTTCTATCTTTATCCCTTCAATTCCAGCTGCCTTTCCTTCTACCCACTGCCTCACGAACCTCCCTCACACTCACAACTGGCTCTTCCTCACTCCTACAAGATGTTATTCCTCCTTGCCCTATACACAAAATCACAGCTTACCTATCCTCATTAACATTTAACAATTCCTCAAAATATTCCCTCCTTCTTCCTGATACCTCTAACTCTCCATTTAATAACTTTCCTCTCCTATTTTTAACTGTCAAATCCATTCATTCCCTAGGCTTCCTCAACTTATTAATCTCACTCCAAAACTTTTTCTTATTTTCAACAAAATTTGTTGATAACATCTCACCCACTCTCATTTGCTCTCTTTTTACATTGCTTCACCACTCTCTTAACCTCTTTTTTTTCTCTCCATATACTCTTCCCTCCTTGAATCACTTCTACTTTGTAAAAACCTCTCATTTGCTAACTTTTTCTCCCTTACTACTCTCTCTACATCATTCCACCAATCGCTCTTCTTCCCTCCCACACCCACTTTCCTGTAACCACAAACTTCTACTGAATACTAACACTACATTCTTAAACCTACTCCATACATCTTTGACCCCATTGCATATGCTCTCACTAGCCCATTTATCCTCACTAGCCCATTTACCCTAACTGCCTCCTTCTTTAGTTTATAAACCTTCACCTCTCTTTTACTTGCTGCTTTTATTTTCTTTGTATCCCATCTACCTTTTACTCTCACTGTAGCTACAACTAAAAAGTGATCTGATATATCTGTAGCCCCTCTATAAACATGTACATCCTGAAGTCTGCTCAACAGTCTTTTATCTGCCAATACATAGTCCAACAAACTACTGTCATTATACCCTAAATCATATCTTTAATACTTATTTATCCTCTTTTTCTTGAAATATGTATTACCTATAAATAAACCCCTTTCTATACAAAGTTCAATCAAAGGGTTCCCATTATCATTTACACCTGGCACCCCAAACTTACCTACCACACCCTCTCTAAATGTTTCTCCTACTTTAGCATTTAGGTCCCCTACTACAATTACTCTCTCACTTGGTTCAAAAGTTCCTATACATTCGCTTAACATCTCCTAAAATCTCTCTATCCTCTACACTCCTCTCTTCTCCAGGTGCATACACGCTTATTATGACCCACTTTTCGCATCCGACCCTTATTTTAAACCACATAATCCTTGAATTGATACATTTATATTCCCTCTTCTCCTTCCATAACTGATCCTTCAACATTATTGCTACCCCTTCCTTAGCTCTAACTCTCTCAGATATTCCTGACTTAATACCATTTATTTCTCCCCACTAAAACTTGCCTACCCCATTCAGCTTTGTTTCACTTAGGACCAGGGCATCCAACTTCTTTTCATTCATAACATCAGCAATCATCTCTTTCTTATCATCTGCACTACATCCACGCACATTCAAGCATCCCAGTTTTATAAAGTTTTTCTTCTCTTTTTTAGTAATGTATACAGGAATGCTCGGGTATTGGCAAGAGGTGTGGGGTTAAAAGATAAAGAATCTAACACAAAGTGGGAGTTGTCACGTTAAAAGATAAAGAATCTAACACAAAGTGGGAGTTGTCACAGTTGCTCTTTGCTGATGACACTGTGCTTTTGGGGGATTCTGAAGAGAAGTTGCAGAGGTTGGTGGATGAGCTTGGTAGGGTATGAAAAGAAGGAAATTAAAAGTGAATATAGGAAAGAGTAAGGTGATGAGGATAACAAAAAAAAAATAGATAACGGAAGATTGGAGAGAGAGAGTATGGAGGAGGTGAATGTGTTCAGATATTTGCGAGTGGATGTGTCAGCAGATGGGTATATGAAGGATGAGGTAAATCATAGAATTAACGAGGGGAAAAAGGTGAGTGGTGCACTGAGGAGCTTGTGGAGAACTTTATCCATGGAGAACTTTATCCATGAAAGCAAAGAGGGGAATGTATGAGAGTATAGTGTATACCAACACTCTTGTATGGGTGTGAGACATGGGTTGTGAATGTTGCAACAAGGAGAAGGCTGGAGGCATTGGAGATGTCATGTCTGAGGGCAATGTGTGGTGTGAATATAATGCAGAGAATCTGTAGTTTGGAGATTAGGAGGAGGTGTGGGATTACCAAAACTATTATCCAGAGGGCTGAGGAGGGTTATTGAGATGGTTTGGACATATACAGAGGATGGAACAAAATAGAATGACTTCGAGAGTTATAAACCTGTAGTGGAGGGAAGACAGGGTAGGGGTCAGCCTAGAAAAGGTTGGAGGGAGGGGATAAAGGAGGTTGTGTGTGCGAGGGGCTTGGACTTCCAGCAAGCGTGCATGAGTGTGTTAGATAGGAGCAAATGGAAACAAATGGTTTTTATGACTTGACGTGCTGTTGGAGTGTAAGCAAAGTAACATTTATGAAGGGTTTCAGGGAAACCGGCAGGCCGGACTTGATTCCTGGAGATGAGAAGTACAGTGCCGGCACTCTGAAGGAGGGGTGTTAATGTTGCAGTTTTGTAGCTGTAGTGTAAGCACACCTCTGGCAAGACAGTGATGGAGTGAATGATGATGAAAGTTTTTCTTTGTCAGGCCACCCTGCTTGGTAGGAAACGGCCGATGTGTTAATAAAAAAAAATACATGAGAAGGAGTTACTAGCCCATTGCTACCGGCATTTTAGTCGCCTCATACGACATGCATGGCTTACTGAGGAAAGATTCTGTTCCACTTCCTCATGGAGAATAGAGGAAATAAAGAAGAACAAGAGCTATTAAGAAAAAGAAGAAAAACCTTGATGTGTGTATGTACAGTGGTACCCCGAGTTTTGTACAGCTCCCAACTCGAACAGTTATGTAAGTGTATTATTGTAAGTGCTTTTGTAAGTGTATTTTTGGGGGTCTGAAACGGACTAATCTAATTTACATTATTCCTTATGGGAACAAATTCGTTTGGTAAAGGCACTCGAACGAATTATGGCCTAAACTCGGGGTACCACTGTATACATGTGCATGTGCATGCCTGTGTAGTGTGACCTAAGTGTAAGTAGAAGTAGCAAGATATACCTGTTATCCAGCATGTTTATGAGACAGAAAAGACACCAGCAATCCTTCTTCTTTCAACACGTCGGCCGTTTCCCACCGAAGTGGGGTGGCCCAAAATGAAAAACGAAAGTTTCCCATTTTACATTTAGTAATATATACAGGAGAAGGGGTTACTAGCCCCTTGCTCCCAGCATGTTAGTCGCCTCTTACGACACGCATGGCTTACTTAGGAAGAATTCTGTTCCACTTCCCCATGGAGATAAGAGGAAATAAGAACAAGAACTAGTAAGAAAATAGAAGAAAACCCAGAGGGGTGTGTGTATATACATATGCTTGTACATGAATGTGTAGTGTGACCTAAGTGTAAGTAGAAGTAACAAGACATACCTGAAATCTTGCATGTTTATGAGACAGAAAAAAGACACCAGCAATCCTACCATCATGTAAAACAGTTACAGGTTTCTGTTTCACACTCACTTGGCAGGACTATAGTACCTCCCTGGTTGGTTGCTGTCTACCAACCTACTACAGTAGACCCCCGAGTTACGAGCACCTCGGAAATCGTACAAGTATGTAAGTATAATATTGTAAGTGCTTTTGTAAGTGTATTTTTGGGGGGTCTGAAATGGTCTAACCTACTTGACATTATTCCTTAAGGGAGAAAATTTGTTTGGTAATGGCACTTGAGCAGGCTTCTGGAATGAATTATGCTCCACTGTATCTACAAAACCCTTCATGAAAGTTACCTTGCTTATACTCCAACAGCACATCCATTAAAAACCACTTGTCTATTCATGTCTATCAAACACACTCACACAAGCCTACTGGATGCTCAAGCCCCTAAAACTCAAAGCCTCCTTTAACACTTCCACCCCCTCCCTCTCTCCATCCTTATTTTTTTTCTTTAACACACTGGTCCCCTCCCACCAAGGCAAGGTGACCCAAAAAAGAAGAAACACTTTCTTCTTTTTACATTTAGTAATTTATACAGGAGAAGAGGTTCCCAGCCAGTTGCTCTCGGCAAGGGGCTAGTAATTTTTTTCCCACCAGTATAAGAGGTGTGTGAGCTGAGTTTAGGTTTCCAGTCTATAAAAACTTATGACCTGGGCACTGTTTCCATTAGAAACAATCCAGGAGTTATCTCCTATTTCATTTTGTAAGCCAGGTCTCCACCCTTATATAAACATAATAAAAATTTCAATAAAATAGGCTGACCAGCTGTTAGACATCACAACAGGTCAACTTTTATGCATCATCTGTAAGCAAGAAGTGCAAGAGGATATGTCGGGAATGCCACGGCACGACACTCGCTTGCTTCTCTCAAAATTCAACGAGCAGATGGAACCTCTCTTCAATCTTTTGCGTGAGGTACAGAGTTGATACCCATTTCTTCAGTTTGAATGTTTTTTTTTTTTTATTGTTTTGGGCCTTTCCCTTAATACTGTACCTTCTAACCTTCCCAAAAACCAACTTTAGTACAGTATCTCATTGGGCCCTATTTATTAATTTTAAGATTGCATGCAAGTACAAGCTGTTTTGTAACTGTCATTATGTGAAAGAGGTTATTGTATAAATACAGTACATCTGTCATCTATCTTATGAGCACGCAACTTTGCCCTCACAGGACTTAGTTCAAAAATTAATATGAAGAAGTTTTCCAGAGCAAACAGTTTCAGATAAAGGTTTTCCCCTCGCTTTACATGGGTTCACTTGAATTGAGTCTTGGATTTGCAACTTACTCTTACATCTTACCTACTGTACATGTCTTTTACGTAACCCATTATATTACAACTGATTAAAATAATACAGAGTAGTCTGTTAATACTGTGTCTGAAGATGCAAGTTGCAGGGGTTTGAAACACATCCCCTATAAAGATAAGATAAAGGTTATCCTGTTTCCATTGAAATATTTTTCATGGTATACATCCCTTGGAGGTACTAGGAGTAGACTATTCATTGTAGTTGACTAGAAGAAATTATAAGTGTGACTATCTTTGTTATATTCTTTTTTATGGGTTCCAAAAGATACTTCTTCCTAATTATACCATAAGGCTAATGATGCTTTTGCTTTCAGGTTGAAAACATAAAATTGGCTGCAAAATTCTCCGAACCACAACCTAAAGACTTCAGTGACTTTAAGAAACCAGGGTAAGTATTTATCATCACAGCCACAAACCTGAACACAGAAAATAGCATGGTTGCACTTATACTTAACCCTTGCCCCAAATGACCTAGATGTAAATACAGTCATCCCTCGGTTTTCGATTTTAATCCGTTCCAGATGGATCGGCTAAAACCAAAATCGGCGAAAACCAAAACTATTTTCCCCATAAGAAATAATGGAAATTCAATTAATCCGTTTCAGAAACCCAGAAGTTTGGAAAAAAAAAATTTGGGGGGCCTTAAAGATAGATTTACATGCACAAATGAATGAACTGAATGTGGCACTTACCTTTATTGAAGACTGATGTTGCTGGATGGGAGAGAGGGAAGATGGGAGAGGGAAGAGACCCTAATTTTGGAAGGGAATCCCCTCCATAAGGACTCTAGGTACCAAGTCCTTATCCGGGTCACTTCCCTGCATGCCTGCTACACTCCCTCCCTGCCTGCTACACTCCCTCCCTGCCTGCTACACTCCCTCCCTGCCTGCTACACTTCCTCCCTGCCTGCTACACTCCCTACATACATGCTACACTCCCTGCTACACTCCCTGCATACCTGTTACACTCCCTGCATACATGCTACACTCCCTGCATACATGCTACACTCCCTGCATACATGTTACACTCCCTGCATACCTGCTACACTCCCTGCATACCTGTTACACTCCCTGCATACATGCTACACTCCCTGCATACCTGTTACACTTCCTGCATACATGCTACACTCCCTGCATACCTGTTACACTCCCTGCATACATGCTACACTCCCTGCATACCTGTTACACTCCCTGCATACATGCTACACTCCCTGCATACCTGCTACACTCCCTGCATACCTGTTACACTCCCTGCATACATGCTACACTCCCTGCATACCTGTTACACTCCCTGCATACATGCTACACTCCTGCATACCTGTTACACTCCCTGCATACATGCTACACTCCCTGCATACCTGTTACACTCCCTGCATACATGCTACACTCCCTGCATACCTGTTACACTCCCTGCATACATGCTACACTCCCTGCATACATGCTACACTCCCTGCATGCCTGCTACACTCCCTGCATGCCTGCTACACTCCCTGCATGCCTGCTACACTCCCTGCATGCCTGCTACACTCCCTGCATGCCTGCTACACTCCCTGCATGCATGCTACACTCCCTGCATGCCTGCTACACTCTTAAACTCCATCGTGTTTCTCACTTTCACTATCATATTTTTCTATTATTTCTTCATTTCTACAGTGTTCCTCACTTTCTTTACCAAAGAAGTGGCACTAGGAGCTTTCATTGGGCCCATGGTAGCTTATTTAGTAGTCACACACAATAATCAAGGCCCAAAAACAATGAATTGTTAATAAATGTTTTGTATAAACTCCTGGGGTGATGTTCACTCAAGCGTAAACAATGCTAGACTGCGTGACAATGTGCGTGGGTGGCGGGCCTACGGCCTTTGTATGTGCGCGGCACTGGTGGACAGGTCCCATACGGTCGGCGAAAACTAAAACAATCGGCGAAAACTAAGACAAATTTTCCCTGAAAAAAGTCGGCGAAAACCAAAATCGGCGAAAACTGGGACAAGCGAAAACCAAGGGATGACTGTATAGCCAGTTGTTGTGGGTCACTTCCAGTAATAAAGTTCTGCTTTCAGAAAACTTGATTCCTGCTGGAAGTAATATCCAGTGTAAGAAAACTCCAGTACCTGCTGGAAGCATTATTGTTTGGTAAAAGATTTTTGTCTCTAATGTTAATACTCTTTAGCATTAAAAAGGCCCTGTTAGGGGCCCTTATTTGGAAATGTTCCAGAGCCCAATCTCAAAACACACAATTATTGAAATTGCCTTTAACCAATAGAGGAACTCATCATCGTACAGTAACAAATTAGAGAGTTGTAACTCCTTCTCAAGGGAAGAGAAAAGGGGTGAGATGAGAAGTGAAGTTGTGTAGTTCCAGACCTTGGAGTGGCTCCTAATCACTGAAAACTGGAATAATTACTGTTTACTTATTTTCAAAAATTCATAAACTATGAGAGATATAGCAAAAGATGAGTAAAAATGAACTTAGAATGAGCCAGTGTATAACATACTAGAAGCACATCCAAATCCCTCCAGTATTTCTGGTTGAGCACTTTAATAACTAAGAACATTTTATGTCCCTGACTTGCACTCCTTGAAATGCAGGTGAAAAGAATGCATCATAATTTACACCTGGAAAATCCTAGAGGGATTGGTTCCAAATCTTTCATAGGAAGTATACTAAGAGAAAACACAATAATTGTTAGGGAGTTCCCATCATACATAAGGGGAATTACCAGTAAACCCGTAACTGTCTTCAAGAGTGAGTGGAGAACAACATGACGTTCAATAGTGATGAGTTTCAGCTGCTTAGGTATGGAAAAAATGAAGAACTCAAAAGGAACACTATATACAAAACGCAAGAGGGTCACCACATAGAACGAAAGGAACACGTAAAGGACTTGGGAATAATTATGTCTGCTGATCTGTCTTTTAAAGACCATAACAAGACAAAGATCTCAACAGCCAGGAAAATGACGGGGTGGGTATTGAGAACTTTCTAAACAAGGGAAATAATGCCAATGGTGACTCTTCAAATCACTAGTGCTCCCTCACTTAGAATACTGCTCAGTGCTGACGGCCCCGTTCAGGGCAGGAGAAATATCAGAGCTGGAACAAATTCAGAGATCGTTTACGGCTCACATTGAGCCATTGAAACATCTAAATTATTGGGAACCCCTTCAAGTCTTGAACATGTACTCATTGGAGCGGAGGAGAGAGAGATACATGATAATATATACCTGGAAAGTACGTTAGGGCCTGGTCCCAAATCTGCACACTGCCATAACAACATACTGGAGTGAGTGATATGGGAGGAAGTGTAAAATAAACCCAGTGAGGAGCAGGGGTGCAGTGGGGACAATACAGGAGCACTGTATTAACATCCGGGGTCCCAGACTATTCAACATCTTACCAGAAGATATCCGAAACACGGCTGGAACCAGTGTAGAAGCCTTCAAGAGGAAACTGGACAAGTATCTTCACCAGGTGCCAGATCAACCAGGCTGTGATGGATATGTGGGGCATCGGGCCTCCAGCAGCAACAGCCTGGTTGACCAG
The DNA here is from genome assembly GCA_009830355.1 of Cherax destructor. Taxonomy (NCBI): domain Eukaryota; kingdom Metazoa; phylum Arthropoda; class Malacostraca; order Decapoda; family Parastacidae; genus Cherax; species Cherax destructor. The sequence continues at coordinate 24,189 of WNWK01011170.1, forward strand.
GCAAGCACCAGACGAGCCTGGCCCATGGCCGGGCTCAGAGAGTAGATAAACTCTCGAAACTCTTCAAAGGTATATCAAAGGGAACTGGATAGGTTTGTAAAGTCAGTTTCTGACCAGTTGGGCTGTGATTCATAGGACAGACTGCATGCAGCCAGCAGTAACATCTTGGGTCTGCCAACCAAATCCTGATTATTTATTGTACCAGCAGTGACAAAAATGATTTACACATTTTATGGGATGGCAGTGCTGTAGATTGAGATGCTGAAGAAGCAGACTATCATAATGTGTGACTGACTGTAGGCTAGCTAGGTGAAGTCATATTATCACTCGTTACCATTATTTGTGTAGCTGTAACCTAGCATGATGAGGCTGTGTTTAAGGTAGCCAAGCCAATGGTTAAAAAAGAATGAAAAGTATAATTCAATGTATTATTAGAATAAATCAAGAATATAGAAAATAATTCTTTACTTGTCATATCATAAACTTATGCCTGCCAAAAAGTATTCCTTAGTGTTAAACTAATAGTAAAACAAATGAATTCTAATATTATCCAGAGGGCTGAGGATGGGTTGTTGATATGGTTTGAACATTTAGAGAGAGTGAAGCGAAATAGGATGACTTGAAGGGTGTATAAATCTGTAGTGGAGGGAAGGGGAGGTAGGGGTTGCCCTAGGAAAGGTTGGAGGGATGGAGTAAAGATTGTGTCCAAGAGGCTTGGACACCCAGCAGGCATGTGAATGTGTTAGATAAGAGTGAGTGGAGGCAAATGGTTTTTGGGACTTGAAAAGCTGTTGGAATGTGATCAAGGAAACATTTTGAGAAGGGATTCAGGGAAACTGGGTAACTGGACTTGAGTCCTAGAGGTGGGAAGTACAGTGTCTGCACTCTGAAGGAGGGGTGGGAATATTGCAATTTGAAGGGGAATCTGAACTGTAGTATCAGCACTCCTCAGCCAAGACAGTATTGGCGTGAATGATGGTGAAAGTATTTCTGTTTTGGGTCACCCTACCTTGGTGGGAGATGGCCAGTATGTTAAAAAAAATAATGAACATTGTCTATCCCCATTGATTTTCAATTTGTACAGTAATGTTCATAAATGAATAGGTAATGCAAATTTTACTCATGATTTTGTTTTACTTTCCAGGCAAGTACGAACCACAAAGGCCCCACTCCCAGGGAGTGATTCTAGTCGTGCCTGGTCTGGAGATGCAACTAAAAAGTCAGGATTTCAGGTGTGTTTCTAACTGTGCTTGTGCATTTACTATGATTAGCTTCTTAAGATTTTGAAAGACCTTCAGCAAGCCTTAGCTTGCCATGGCCACATGTGTGTCTGCATCAGGAGTGACATGTCCATTGCTACTGGGCACCTGATGTATGTTACATTGATGTTAAGTGGTTTAGGGTGTCTTGAATTTTGACAGGCTACGAGGGTGGTGTGTTAAAGCATCGGGGTATCTTCCTACATTGAAGATTTTTCTATTTGAGGTACAGTGGACCCCCGTTGTTCATGATGCTCCAAACTTGAACAATTATGTAAGTGTATTTTTGTAAGTGCTTTTGTAAGTGTATTTTTGGGGGTCTAAAAGGACTAGTCTAATTTACATTATTCCTTATGGGAATAAATTTGTTTGTTAATGGCACTTGAACAGCATTCTGGAACGAAAAAATCACGAACACCAGGGGTCCACTGTAGTTTTGTATTCCTTAAGAAAAAATGAAACTCCTGATACAGTTCTTAGTCATATGATGATCCAGTTAGTGATGCTGCTAGGTCTATAATGAAGGTAATCTGACAATGACAATGAGGCACCCATTAATAACAAAAAAGGCACAATACCGTGACTGGAACAATACACAAATAACCCGCATATAGAAGAGAGGAGCTTACGACGACGTTTCGGTCCGACTTGGACCATTTACAAAGTCACACTAACAGAAAGAAGGGAGGGAGGGAGTTTATATAGGCAGCTGAGAGGGGCGGGAACAAGAGAAAGTGGTGGAGGAGTACTAGTGGTGGTAGTAGTAGTAGTAGTGGAGTCAGTCAAATACTAAGAAAGAGGAGCACTGCAAGGGAGCTAGTGGCCCACATAGGGTAGGGGCAAGAACACAGAGGGGGTAAAATATAATAATGAACAACATAAACAAGGAAAAAGAAAGAAAACACAGAGAAGAAAGAGGAAAGGGGAAGAGGGAGAAGGGAAAAAAGAATCGGGTTAAGTCACGGGTGTTCTGAAGTTTGGAGCATTTAACAATGTAATGGGAAAGGAAAGCATCAACAGAGACAAAGCCAGGACTCAGATTCATACAAGGAAAGTTGTGTATAAGGGAGGATTCAACAAGACGACGACTGTTAAAGTTGGACATAGGGTAAACAGTTTTAGCAGAAGACCAATCAACTTTCACAGTCGTCGTCTTGTTGAATCCTCCTTTATACACAACTTTCCTTGTATGAATCTGAGTCCTGGCTTTGTCTCTGTTGATGCTTTCTTTTCCCATTACATTGTTAAATGCTCCAAACTTCAGAACACCCTTGACTTAACCCGATTCTTTTTTCCCTTCTCCCTCTTCCCCTTTCCTCTTTCTTCTTTCTCCTGTGTTTTCTTTCTTTTGCCTTGTTTATGTTGTTCATTATTATCTTTTACCCCTTCTGTGTTCTTGCCCCTACCCTATGTGGGCCACTAGCTCCCTTGCAGTGCTCCTCTGTCTTAGTATTTGACTGACTCCACCACCACTACAACTACTACTACTACCACTATTACTCCACCACTTTCTCTTGTTCCCTCCCCTCTCGGCTGCCTATACAAACTCCCTCCCTCCCTTCTTTCTGTTAGTGTGACTTTGTAAATGGTCCAAGTCGGACCGAAACATCGTCGTAAGCTCCTCTCTTCTATATGCGGGTTATTTGTGTATAGACACCCATTGAGCTTATGAAAGGATATGGCAGTACCAACAGCTGGCATTCTTGAACTGGACTGGACTTGATGGTAAATCAATATTTTAATGAGCTTTAAAGTTCTTTTTGTGAGGTATTACTGTTTTGATTTCAGAAATGTGGCCGATTTTGAGACTTTAGAATACAAGTGTGTTGAAAATGGTATAAATACCGACAAGATTAAGACACGTGTGCAACAGTTGGGTATCTTTATTGATGAAATGCTTTGCCTATACAGCAGGCTTTTTCAGTCAAATACAGAGGGAGCAGGTGTAGTAGTGAAATGATGATGTAATCAATCCATCAACCTTGGAGAAAGTTTTTGAGGTGGTCAGTCCCTCAGCCTGGAGAAGAGTTCAGCTCCATAGTCTGAACGATATGAAGCCAAAGCATGAGAACAGTCTTAAATACTGTCGAAGGTGAGGTGGAAGATCTCAGACATTGCAGGGGATGGGATTCACTAGTAGAAGTAAGATGGCAGGTCCCTCTGAAATCCAACCCTTCTCACTCATAACTAGTAGATGTGCAATGAAGAGTGGAGGATGTCCTCTTTACCAAGAAACCTGTTGTGCTGCAGTGTCTGACACTTATATTGAAAATGGTATAAAATATCGACAAGTTGAAGAATAAGACACGTTCAACAGTTGGGTATGCTTTTCCTGTAAAGCGAGCATTTATGCCACTAAAATGACTCGCGAAATCATAATGACACGATTGCAAACAAACCATACCACGGGTGGGGTTCGAACCCGCGGTCAGAGACTCAAAACTCCAGACCGTCGCGTAAGCCACTGGGCCAGCTAGCTTCAATAAGATTCATCCAACTAGGTATATTTCTACACCATAGGAAGGTTAGCATAGGCACCACTGTGTCCACAAATGCAAGTTTTTACAGACGAATCTCCTGCTAGCATGGCCGTGACGAACTAGCTCATGTCCCCTTCAAAGCCGTCAACATGACTCACTAAATCGTAATGACACGATTGCAAACAAACCATACCACGGGTGGGGTTCGAACCCGCGGTCAGAGAGTCTGAAAACTCCAGACCGTCGCGTAAGCCACTGGGCCAGCTAGCTTCAATAAGATTCATCCAACTCTCTGACCGCGTGTTCGAACCCCACCCATGGTATGGTTTGTTTGCAATCATGTCATTACGATTTCATGAGTCATGTTGACGGCTTTGAAGGGGACTTGAGCTAGAGTTCGTCACGGCCATCGTAGCGGGAGATTCGTCTGTAAAAACTTGCATTTGTGGACACACTGGTGCTTATGCTAACCTTCCTATGGTGTAGAAATATACCTAGTTGGATGAATCTTATTGAAGCTAGCTGGCCCAGTGGCTTATGCGACGGTCTGGAGTTTTGAGACTCTGACCGCGGGTTCGAACCCCACCCGTGGTATGGTTTGTTTGCAATCGTGTCATTACGATTTCGTGAGTCATGTTGACGGCTTTGAAGGGGACTTGAGCTAGAGTTCGTCACAGCCATGCTAGAGGGAGATTCGTCTGTAAAACTTGCATTTGTGGACACAGTGGTGCCTATGCTAACCTTCCTATGGTGTAGAAATATACCTAGTTGGATGAATCTTATTGAAGCTAGCTGGCCCAGTGGCTTATGCGACGGTCTGGAGTTTTGAGACTCTCTGACCGTGGGTTTAAATCCCACCCGTGCTATGTTTTTTTTTATTCTACTAAAGTTTTTTTCTTCAGCGGAATTACATTATGGAGTGTTTATTAGTAAGTGAAGGATATGAAAGTGGGTTTTGCTTAATTGTGAACAATAAAAACAAGGATTATCAAGAAGAGTAACAAAGCAGAGTAAGCTGTTGTTGAAGAATACAGTGATAGTGGTAATGTAATTATCAGGATTATTTGCTGTTTCAAGAATATACAACACAAGTTTGTGTTAAATAAGAATGCAGTGATGAGTGTTTAATATTGCAGGTTGAAGGTTCAATTGATGTCAACATTAATGCAGATGGTGTTGGAGAAGAAACTGTGTTGGCAAAAGAGAAGCCTATATGGCTGTCAGATGCCACCTCCCTTATCACGACGAACATTACAACATCAGAAACATCTAACCCTCAGATGGTATGTCTAGAAATTGATAAGCAATATACTGTACTATTACAGAAAGTATTTAAATTTTATGTATTTTAGTTCAATGCTTTAAAGCTTAATGTTGTGTATCATAATAAATTATACATTTCCCAAACTTTCTTCACTGATCAACTAACCTGTTATTTTCACTTCATAGAATGAGGCTAAAACAGCACCATCAGTTAGCAGTAACCAGCAGCAAGCTGCTGCTGGAGCAGACGATGTGATGATGTTGTTGCAGGCACATGAGCGCAAGTCTAAGAAAGGTGCCGGTCACAATTCTGACAGTGACTCTGAGGACAGTGCTGATGAGAGTGCCAATAAAAGAGCAATAAATACCACTTCAACAACTGCATTTGGTCCTGAGCCTAGAGGTAATTTCTTCTTAAGCTCTGTTTATCTAAATATTTTTTTCTAGATTTACAGTGGGATAACCAATATAAATGGTTTTACAGCAGTTGTGGTAAAAACAAATGTATAATTATTTTTAGTGAATTGTAGATTTGCTCATCTTGTATTTCATTATTAGTGAGAAATTAATTTATTTGTTTATATTAGACAGGCATGTTAGATAGGAGTGAGTAGAGACGAATAGTTTTTGGGACTTGACGAGCTGCTGGAGTGTGAGGAGGTTAATATTTTGTGAAGTGATTCAGGAAAACTGTCCTGGAGGTGGAAGTACAGTGCCTGCACTCTAAAAGAGGGGTTTGAGATATTTGCTGTTTAGAGTGACCTCTAAACTGTCATATCTGCATGCACCTCTGGCAAGACAGTGATAGTGTAAATGATGGTGAAAGTGTTTTTCGGATCATCCTGCCTCACTGGGAGACAGCCAGTGTGTTAAAAAAAAATTTAAATTGTATAAATATACAGAGGATGTGCACGCTCACATCAGGGATAACATCTGATTCTTGCAGCCAAAGTAGGTGGAGTTATGTTAAAGCTGTTTATCAAGTGCATTGATTCTTGTATGTTTATATATATACATACATAGTGGACTCATATTTATTTGTTGCATATTGGTCTAGAAATGTATACAGCCTTTTTATTTTTAAGCTTAGTTTCCCTTTATTCTTGGTTTATCAACTCTCTAATATTTCTCTCAACCCAAGAGGCCTGATCTGAGACCAGGCATGTGTGGTAGAGTTGTATTCTTTCTTTTTTCTTTCAACACGTCGGCCGTTTCCCACCGAAGCAGGGTGGCCCAAAAGAAAAAACGAAAGTTTCTCCTTTCACATTTAGTAATATATACAGGAGAAGGGGTTACTAGCCCCTTGCACCCGGCATTTTAGTCGCCTCTTACGACACGCATGGCTTACGGAGGAAGAATTCTGTTCCACTTCCCCATGGAGATAAGAGGAAATAAGAACAAGAACTAGTAAGAAAATAGAAGAAAACCCAGAGGGGTGTGTGTGTATACATATGCTTGTACATGAATGTGTAGTGTGACCTAAGTGTAAGTAGAAGTAACAAGACATACCTGAAATCTTGCATGTTTATGAGACAGAAAAAAGACACCAGCAATCCTACCATCATGTATAACAAATACAGGCTTTCGTTTTACACTCACTTGGCAGGACGGTAGTACCTCCCTGGGTGGTTGCTGTCTACCAACCTACTACCTAGAAGAGTTGTATTGGGTTGGTATAAATGTTTTATGCAGAATATTTAATTTCTTGTTTTCAGATCAAATGCATATACAAATAACCAGTTTTTTTTTTTTTTTTTTTTTTTTTTTTCAACAAGTCGGCCGTCTCCCACCGAGGCAGGGTGACCCAAAAAGAAAGAAAATCCCCAAAAAGAAAAAACTTTCATCATCATTCAACACTTTCACCACACTCATACATAATCACTGTCTTTGCAGAGGAGCTCAGATACGACAGCTGAGAAAAGTCCCTCCCAGCTGTCACTATCTCAGACCCTCCTTTAAAGTGCAGGCATTGTACTTCCCATTTCCAGGACTCAAGTCCAACTAAATCAATTAACTGGTTTCCTGAATCCCTTCACACAATGTTACCCTGCTCACACTCCAACAGATCGTCATGTCCCAAAACCATTCGTCTCCATTCACTCCTATCTAACACGCTCACACATGCTTGCTGGAAGTCCAAGCCCTCGCCCACAAAACCCCTTTACCCCTTCCCTCCAACCTTTTCTAGGACGACCCCTACCCCGCCTTCCTTCCCCTACAGATTTATACGCTCTCCAAGTCATTCTACTTTGATCCATTCTCCTAAATGACCAAACCACCTCAACAACCCCTCTTCAGCCCTCTGACAAATACTTTTAGTAACTCCACACCTTCTCCTAATTTCCACATTCCGAATTTTCTGCATAATATTTACACCACACATTGCCCTTAGACAGGACATCTCCACTGCCTCCAGCCTCCTCCTCGCTGCAGCATTTGCAACCCATGCTTCACACCCATATAAGAGTGTTGGTACCACTATACTTTCGTACATTCCCTTCTTTGCCTCCATGGATAACGTTTTTGTCTCCACAGATACCTCAATGCACCACTCACCTTTTTCCTTCATCAATTCTATGGTTAACCTCATCCTTCATAAATCCATCCGCTGACACATCAACTCCCAAATATCTGAAAACATTTACTTCTTCCATAATCCCTCTCCCCAATGTGATATCCAATTTTTCTTTATTTAAATCGTTTGATACCCTCATCACCTTACTCTTATCTATGTTCACTTTCAACTTTCTACCTTTACACACTCTCCCAAACTCGTCCACTAACCTTGCAACTTTTCTTTAGAATCTCCCATAAGCACAGTATCATCAGCAAAAAGTAACTGTGTCAACTCCCATTTTGCATTTAATTCTCCAAAATTTAATCCCACCCCTCTCCCCAACACCCTAGCATTTACTTCTTTACAACCCCATCTATAAATATATTAAACAACCATGGTGACATCACACATCCCTGTCTAAGACCTACTTTTACCGGAAGTAATCTCCCTCTCTCCTACACACCCTAACCTGAGCCTCACTATCCTCATAAAACTCTTTACAGCCTTCAGTAACTTACTACCTATTCCATACACTTGCAACATTTGCCACATTGCTCCCCTATCCACTCTATCATATGCCTTTTCTAAATCCATAAATGCAATAAAAACTTCTCTACCTTTATCTAAATACTGTTCACATATATGCTTCACTGTAAACACTTGATCTACACATCCCCTACCCATTCTAAAGCCTCCTTGCTCATCTGCAATCCTACTCTCTGTCTTACCTCTAATTCTTTCAATAATAACCCTGCCATACACTTTACCTGGTATACTCAGTAAACTTATTCCCCTATAATTTTTACACTCTCTTTATCCCCCTTCCCTTTATATAAAGGAACTATACATGCTGCTGCCAATCCCTAGGTACCTTCCCTCTTTCATACATTTATTAAACAAAAATACCAACCACTCCAGCACTATATCCCCCTGCTTTTAACATTTCTGTCATGATTCCGTCAATTCCAGCTGCTTTACCCCTTTCATTCTACGTAATGCCTCACGCACCTCCCCCACACTCACATCCTGCTCTTCTTCACTCCTAAACGATGTTGTACCTCCCTGGCCAGTACATGAAATTATCGCCTCCCTCTTTTCATCAACATTTAAAAGTTCCTCAAAATATTCCCGCCATCTACCCAATACCTCCAGCTCCCCATCTACTAACTCCCCTACTCTGTTTTTAACTGACAAATCCATTCGTTCCCTAGGCTTTCTTACCTTGTTTATCTCACTCCAAAATTTTTCTTGTTTTCAGCAAAATTTCTTGACAGAGCCTCTCCCGTTCTTTCATCCGCTCTTCTTTTGCACTCTCTCACCACTCTCTTCACCTTTCTTTTACTCTCCATATACTCTGCTCTTCTACTAACACTTCTGTTTTGTAAAAAACCCCTCATAAGCTACCTTTTTCTCTTTTATCACACCCTTTACTTCTTCATTCCACCACTCACTCCTCTTTCCTCCTGCACCCACCCTCCTATAACCACAAACTTCTGCCCCACATTCTAATACTGCATTTTTAAAACTATCCCAACTCTCTTCAACCCCCACTACTCCTACTTGCACTAGCCCACCTTTCTGCCAATAGTTTCTTATATCTCACCCTAACTTCCTCCTCCCTTAGTTTATACACTTTACCTCTCTCTTACTTGCTGTTGCCATTTTCTTTTGTCCCATCTACCTTTTACTCTAACTGTAGCTACAACCAAATAATGATCTGATATATCCGTTGCCCCTCTATAAACATGTACATCCTGAAGCCTACTCATCAACCTTTTATCCACCAATACATAATCCAACAAACTACTTTCCTTACGTGCTATATCATACCTTGTATATTTATTTATCCTCTTTTTCATAAAATATGTATTACTTATTACCAAACCTCTTTCTACACATAGCTCAATTAATGGCTCCCCATTTACATTTACCCCTGGCACCCCAAATTTACCTACTACTCCATCCACAACATTTTTACCCACTTTAGCATTAAGATCCCCAACCACAATTACTCTCTCACTTGGTTGAAAACTCCCCACACACTCACTCAACATTTCCCAAAATCTCTCTCTCTCCTCTACACTTCTCTCTTCTCCAGGTGCATAAACACTTACTATAACCCACTTTTCACATCCAACCTTTATTTTACTCCACATAATCCTTGAATTTATACATTTATATTCCTTCTTTACCTGCCATAACTGATTATTCAACATTATTGCCACTCCTTCTTTAGCTCTAACTCTATTTGAAACCCCTGATCTAATCCCATTTATTTCTCCCCACTGAAACTCTCCTACCCCCTTCAGCTTTGTCTCACTTAAAGCCAGGACAGAAGGAACACTGCAGCAGGCCTACTGGCCCATGCAAGGCAGGTCCATTTCTCCTACTGACTTAAGCCAATGCCCTAACCTAGTAAGGTCAGGTCACATTCACTTAAGGAAGGAGCATGGCATCTGACCTAGTAGCACAAGCTAGTCAGGTTCAACTCACACTCACCCACACCCACTCATGTATTTATCTAACTTATTTTTAAAACTATACAACGTCTTAGCTTCTATGACAGTACTTTGGAGTTTGTTCCACGCATCCACAAGTCTATTTTCAAACCAGTGCTTTCCTATATCCTTCCTGAATCTGAATTTTTCCAACTTAAAGCCATTGCTGCGAGTCCTGTCTAGGCTAGTTATTTTTAGCACGCTATTTACATCCCGGTTATTATAGATTTAGCCGGACTTGAGTCCTGGAAATTGGAAGTACAATGCCTGCACTTTAAAGGAGGGGTCTGGGATAGTGACAGTTTAGAGGGACTATTCTAAACTGTCGTATCTGAGTGCCTCTGCAAAGACAGTGATTGTGTATGAGTGAGGTGAAAGTGTTGAATGATGATGAAAGTATTTTCTTTCTTTTTGGGTCACCCTGCCTCGGTGGGAGATGGCCGACTTGTTGAAAAAAATTACATCCCCTTTATTTATTCCTGTTTTCCATTTATACACCTCAATCATATCCCCCCTAATTCTACACCTTTCTAGAGAGTGCAGATTCAGGACGCTCAGTCTATCCTCATAGGGAAGATTTCTGATACATGGGATCAACTTTGTCATCCTCCTTTGTACATTTTCCAGTGCATTTATATCCATTCTGTAATACGGTGACCAGAACTGTGCAGCATAATCTAAATGAGGCCTAACCTAAGATATATAGAGTTGAAGAACAACCTGAGGACTTCTATTATTTATACTTTTTGATATGAAGCCAAGGATTCTGTTAGCTTTATTGCAAACACTTATGCACTGTTGTCTTGGTTTCAGATTACTGCTAACCAGAACTCCTAAATCCTTTTTGCAATCAGTAATATTAAGATCTACATTATTTAGTTTATATATGGCATGGTTTTTTTCCTGTTCAACATTTAGAACTTTACATTTGTCTATATTAAACTGCATCTGCCACTTCTCCGACCACTGCATCAGTCTATTCAAATCATCCTGGAGTGCTCTAATGTCCTCATTAGAATGAATTGACGGCTTATTTTGGTGTCATCACAAATTTGCTTATGTCACTATTGATTCCCTCATCTATGTCATTTATGTAAATTGTGAACAACAAGGGGCCCAACACTGACCCCTGTAGAACACCGCTTGTGACGTGCCATCATTCTGATTTCTCCCCATTTATGCAAACTCTCTGCTGTCTATTTTCAACCATGCCTCTACCCAGGAAAAAATTTATCCTATTCCGTGTGCCTTAAGTTTCAATAGCCTCTGATGTAGAACTCTATCGAAAGCCTTTCTAAAGTCCACATGCAATGGAACCTCGGTTTTCATCTTTAATTCGTTCTAGAAAGTCTGACGAAAACCGAATTCGACGAAAACTGATGCAATATTTCCCATAAGAAGTAATGTATCCAGACACCCAAAAGTATTAACAAAAAATACATTTTATAGAGAATAACTATAGTTTTACATTCAGAAAATAATGAGAAATAAATATAATGGACTAATGAAATGGATAAATGGAAGGGGAATCCCCTTCCATAAGGACTTCAGGTATCAAGTCCCTATCCGGGGTTACTTCCCTTCTTTGTCTTACTGGCACTAGGACCAGCTTGAGAGTCACTGGACCCCTGTTGCACAAAAAATCTGTCCAGAGAGGTCTGTTGCAGACACGGCTTCCAACAGCTTTGTTAGGGTAATATTTCTCCACAAAACTTTGCAACTCTCTCCACTTTACACACATGTCCTTAATCACTGAAGAAGGCACATTGTCCCCTCTCTCTTCCTCCTCCTCTGAAGCAATTTCCTCAGCTGCAGCCCCATGGTGGCTTATTTAGCAGTCTCCCTCAATAAACAAGCACAAAAAACAATGGATTACATATTACAAAATGTTTCGTATGAACACGCAGGGTATTGTTCACTCGACGAGAAACAAAGCCAGACTGACTCAGAATGGATGCGTTGGATGCTTTGTGTGGGCGCAGGCAGGCGGACACATTCGGTACGGCGGACGAAAACCGAGGTGATGAACGAAAACTTAGTCAAAATTTTGACGAAAACCGAGGTTCTTTTCTTCTTCTTTCTTTCAACACGTCGGCCGTTTCCCACCAAGGCGGGGTGGCCCAAAAGGAAAAACGAAAGTTTCTCTTTTTACAATTAGTAATATACACAGAAGAAGGGGTTACTAGCCCCTTGCTCCCGGCATTAATTGTTGCATTCACCAATTCTCAAAAAGAACGATAAAGGATCCGCTGGTGATTCTGGCACTAGAAGGAAAAGAACGAATCAATTCCTCATATTCTGACCATAGTAAGGCCCTTGAAGTCTTGCATTGCAAGAAGGTCAACAACGTGACTGGCTGCAGGGTTCGATGAAGGCTTCTGTCGCAATTCGGATAAAGGGATTCCTCTGAAGGAGAACCTTTTGCAAAGGGCCAATGCCCGGAATGAATAGCAGCAAACCATGCATCAAGATGCTTTCATGGCTATTGAACAGGGGCAAGGTGTCAGAATCACGGGGGAAGTAAAACTTCTTAGGGACTCTGTATCTGATTTGGTCTAGCAGTCACTAAGGAACTATTGGGAATGTCTGCTGGGACAGTTTGAACATTAGAAGACTGAATACCGTCATTTGCTACAGTACTTGGAGATATAGGGACATAATTGCAAAGAATTTGCACAAAAAAATACAGGTAAAAACAGAGTAATGAAATATGCAGTAACACAATTAGTTAAAAAGTGAAAATAAAAGTCATGGAACTAGGTTGCAAAAAATAATTAAAATGTCTAAGGCTCACTGCATAAGAATAGATAATTCACTGAAATTCACAGTAGAAAATAAGGGAAATACATGGAAATTTCAATGACGAGGGCAATATGACTGCAATGTGAATGAATTGTAAAAAGTGAGCTGTAATTTTCTCTTATTTCAAGCAGAAATTTACTAATAAAATTGTATATCAACGCAAAGGATAAATACAATCAGTAAATTGTATGCGACTGGAAAATATACTGGAAAAACAAATTGTCTAAAGAAAATGACACTAAAAATTAATATGCAATACTGACACAATGAAATGAAATGAAATGCTGAAAGATTACACTGAATTCTAATTATGTAGTTGTCAGAAATAAACAATGATTAAAATAAATAAAGCACAAAATACTATGCAAAAATTTATGAGAGAAAATTAATCACTTTAGAAGATAATACAGTTCAAATGCAACAAGTTGTAGGAACAACTAATGCAGCAATACAAATTAATTGTGCAGTGGGAACATATAGATTGAACACTTTAACTATTAGGGCAATTAAAGTAAACAATTGAAGACAAGGAGAATAATGAATAATACTACTTTTACTTTAAATATGGTGTGGAACAATTTGTTCAAGATTATTGATAATATGAATAAAATTTTACACAATGTACAAAACTAAGACAAGAACACTTACTGGTTGCATGAGACACAAACACAACAAGAGTCACTCACTTCAAGTAATGTGTAATTATGCTTGCAACAAGATCTTGCAGTGACAAAATATAAAAGATGGTTCCTGCTGCATACAAGATAATGGATACAAGATTCTGCGAAAAATCAAGGGAAATAGGGCACTGGTTGACATAAGAAAAAAATTGTAGCACTGAATGGCACAATTAAATATACAGTGGAACACTGGGGCATAAACATTGAAAGAATTGTGCACAGAATTATCATAAAAATATAAGGGAAAGACAATGAAAAGAAATAAATACACGAAAACAGTAAGACACAACACACTGAAGCGAATGGGTAACACAACACGGGTACGACAAATAAAATTAATTAAGTACTACTGAATAACTGGAAAAGATAATATACCCCTGTACACAAGTCACGAATAATTGAATACACGAAAGATGCCTGCAGGTGTAGAGAATTACACAAGAACACGATATGAAATAAGATATTCAGCTGATTATACACACACAACCCGCACATATAAAAAGAGAGGAGCTTGACGGCGTTTCATTAAACGGACCATTTACAAAGTCACCTTACACAGAACAGAAGGAAGGTATATATGAGGAGCCAGGCAGACAGGGGGAGGGTGCAAGGAGTGGGGTAATAATGAGGTATTCAGTGGTAGTGGTAGTAGAAGTAGATGGAGACAGTCATAATTTTTTTTTTTTGCCTTTTTCCTCCCTCTGTGTTCTCGTCACCCATGCCCCGGGTCGCCAGCTTCTTTGCAGTGCTCCTTTCCTAGAATATGACTGTCTCCACTACTACTACCACTACCACTACTACCTCCATTATTACACCACTCTCTTGTACCCTTTCATCTGCCTGCCTATATATACTCCTTCCTTCTGTTTATTGATTTTAGAACCGAAAGTAGTTGACTGTTGGGTTTAGTCCTGTGGCTAACCTCTTCTCCTTCAGCTCTTCCTCTCACCGGCTATTCTTCGTCTCTCCCCACTTCCCCCTCGCCCCTAGTGGGTCCTTACCTGAGAGTCTGAACTAACTAACTGTATTAGTGTGACTTTGTAAATGGTGCAAGTCGGGCCGGCGTCGTCGTAAGTTCCTCTCTTTTTATATGCGGGTTATCAAGTAATATTGTTCCAGTCTGGTATTGTGTCTTTTTTGTTATTCAATAGATTAAAAACACTGGGGACAAAAAAATATTGGAACAGAGAAATATAAGCAAACACTGCAGAATGTCACTAAGAAAATTCACTGTAGAAATGTCTCACACACGCAAATGTCTATAATAGAAAAATTGTCTCTAATGGTTATTGAAGTTGGCGACGGTAGGTGAGGGGAAGAAATGTTTTCTGGTTGCTGCTGACGGCTGCTACACCATACCACAACTCTCGGAGAAATTAGCGCACACTAGACAGACCCCACGTGATGGAGGCCTTTATGCTGGCACTAGTATGAAGAAACACACTCTGGGATATTCACACCTCGCGTGAGTCGAAACGACGATGCTGGAAACCCAATAAAGGGTGAGAAATAGCCACAAAAGTAGAGGCTGGTAGTGTTAGTTTTGATATCTTTATTATGCACCCCATGCCCATCCTGTGGGCGGTGGTCAAAAGATTACAGAGGTACATAATGGGTCCAAAAAACGGACAGGTGGAAGTGGTTATATATAGGCAGGCAGACAGGAGGGCACAAGAAAGTGGTGGAGGAGTAATAGTGGAAGTAGTATTGGTAGTGGAAGTAGTAGTAGTGGAGTCAGTCATATTCTAGGAAAGGAACACTGCAATGAAGCTGGAGGCCTGCATAGGGTAAGGACAGGAACACAGAGGAAAAATGAAAATAAAATAAAGAAGGACAAATACAAGGCAAAAGAAAGGAAGAAAACCCAGAGGAGAAAGAAGAAAGAGGAAAGGGGAAAAGATAGAAGGAATCAGGTTAAGTCACGGGTGTTCTGAAGTTTGGAGCATTTAACAATGCGGCCTATGTGGGCTGCCAACTTCATTGCAGTGCTCCTTTCTTGAATATGACTGACCCCACTACTACTACTTCCACCATTACCCCTCCACCACTTTCTTGTGCCCCCCCTGTCTGCCTGCCTATATATAACCCCTTCCACCCTGTCCTTTGTGTTAGTGTGACTTTGTAAATGGTCCAAGTCGGACGAACGTCGTCGCAAAGCTCCTCTTTTATATGCGGGTTGTGTGTGTATTGTTCCAGTCACGGTATTGTGCCTTTTTGTAATTTATGAGGATAAGTAAGTAAGTTTATTCAGGTATACACAAATACATTTACATAGATTATCATACATAGCAGCATATGTAGAGAACCCAGGATAACCCAAAAGTCAGACAGAGTGACTTATTTCCATTGGGGTCCTTTATACCTTAATATTATACATTGTAGGATATATACGTTATTATATTATAAAGGATATATGTATACTAGGAATAAGGTAAAAGAGTTATTTACATTTACATGTGTGTTAGCTAAAAATAAAAATCATTCTCCTCCCTTTCTGTCGCTACATTCATTAGATACCTTTGGTTCTCTTCTTGAACTGGCTCATGCTATGACTGGCTTTGACATGTGCAGGCAGTCTTGTTTCATTCTTTTATTGCTGTACAATAAAAGGTGTTTGAAGCCTGGCCACTGATTGTGGGTACAAAGTGTCTCACTCCCCTAGTACTATGACTGTTTTGGTTCCCAGTTAGTTAGTTTGATATCTTTATTATGCACCCATACCCATCCTGTGGGCGGTAGTCAAAAGATTACAGAGGTACATAATGGGTCCAGGGACTGGACCTCAAGTTTGATAGCTGAGCAAGTTACAAAGGTAATGAACTCAGATGGTCACAATCATGACAAGTTACAAAGGTATTTGCAGATTACAGAGGTATATAAGGGTCCAGAGACTGGGCCCCAAAGTTTTGATAGCTGAACAAGGTACAATGGTAATTAATTCACTAGTTACAAGGTAATGAATCATGTAAGTAAATTTACTTACGTCTGTACATGGTTGCACTCATGAACAAATTATAAAGCAATGAGCAATCTATTAGTCTACACCCAGCCACAACTGTAATGAGTTATTGGTGCAAATTTTAATTGTTGGGTCACACACACACATATACACATACATAATAACATACACACCATACATGTATATACATACACACATACACATACACACATGTACATCCCACACACACACACCGTGTCAATGCTTTATTTACAGGGAGAAAGTCAGGGTATTTTCCAGAATGGTCTGTAATATACCACTGTGGATAAAATACTTTGACATATCTTGAACATTTCTGAATGAGTAGTCTCTGAATTCATTAATTTTATCCCCTCCAGTACATAATGACGCAGGGTGTGACAATAATCCCAAATGGCAAAGTTTACATCTTGTTTGGTCTACATCTGGTGGTGGTGATTTAACCTGCCAAAGATACTTGTAACCCAGCCGGAGGCGGGCGGTAGTGACATCCAAGAGTCTGCTTATTTTGTTGGATGCACCATAGACATGTGGCTCCTCCTGCATGATAGAATGATGATAGATGGACTGACTGGTGTCAAACTCCCTGAGTCTTAAGTCAATAAAATTCAGTCTAGTTCTTTTCGTATTATTGTTCTCAAACTGCTAACTGACAAGCCAAGATTGTAATCTATCCCCTCTTTGAAAGCATAAAACTTAGCCAATTTATCAGTTCTATCATGCATCTGAAGACCAATGTGAGATGGAATCCACAGCATGTGCACTCTGACTCTACTATCCAGAATCCTACCATACCTGTGCCTGGCTTCTGACACGAGCATGCTACAAGTTATACTTGATGAGTTGAAGCATTTATGGATGACAGAGAATCAGTTACTATTAGAGAGTTAACCTTAGATACATGGACGCATTTGAGTGCAAGGAGTATGGCAAACAGTTCTGTCTGAAGGGTAGAGGCCCAGTTATTGATGCGTGCTCAATTTCTTTAAGAGAGCCATCACTCTGTATGACAACAGCAGCACTACCAGCTGCACCAGTGGATTGGTGAACAGAACCATCAACGTAAATAATTTGAGAGAGTGTGCTGTTTGGCTAAATTATCAATACAGTTTAAGGCATCATGTTTGGCTTCAAGGCGAAGCTTTGGTTGTGATTTAAGAAGTAGTTTGGGGAAATGGAGGGATGGTAGTTTGGAATGGGGTAATATTCCATGGAGCGAGAAGTGCCGCTGTTGCCTTACTTGCCACAGATCATGTATCTGATTCATGCGGAGGTCGGTTCCCAGCCTTGACAAAATTGGCAGCAAGATATTCTGGACACTGTTTGTGAACAATTTTATAAACTTGATTTAACTTAAGTTGTTTACTCTGTCTTCAATATTCAGCATATCCAATTGTTGTAATTCATCCTGGCCTACATGCTCTCTTGGAGGGTTAGCCACCAGGACAACCCAAGACAGGCAGTGCGTCATCGAGGACTGTCTGTCTTATTTCCATTGGGGTTGAGCTCAATCTTGTCCAACAGTATGCGACCCACACAAGTCGACTAACACCCAGGTACCTATTTGTTGCAAGGTGAGAGGACAACAGGTGTAAGGAAATGCGTCAAAATGTTTCTACCCTGCCGGGAATCGAACCCGGACCCTCTGCGTGTGAAGCGAGAGCTTTGCCAGCCAGGCCACGGGGCCACCCAGCCAGGAAGAGCGTAGATCGCATAATAAACAAGTT
>WNWK01011170.1:42531-65941 GCA_009830355.1 Cherax destructor
TTGCCCTCTATAAACATGTACATCCTGAAGCCTACTCATCAACCTTTTATCCACCAATACATAATCCAACAAACTACTTTCCTTACGTGCTATATCATACCTTGTATATTTATTTATCCTCTTTTCATAAAATATGTATTACTTATTACCAAACCTCTTTCTACAATAGCTCAATTAATGGCTCCCCATTTACATTTACCCCTGGCACCCCAAATTTACCTACTACTCCATCCACAACATTTTTACCCACTTTAGCATTAAGATCCCCAACCACAATTACTCTCACTTGGTTGAAAACCCCCCACACACTCACTCAACATTTCCCAAAATCTCTCTCTCCTCTACACTTCTCTCTTCTCCAGGTGCATAAACACTTACTATAACCCACTTTTCACATCCAACCTTTATTTTACTCCACATAATCCTTGAATTTATACATTTATATTCCTTCTTTACCTGCCATAACTGATTATTCAACATTATTGCCACTCCTTCTTTAGCTCTAACTCTATTTGAAACCCCTGATCTAATCCCATTTATTTCTCCCCACTGAAACTCTCCTACCCCCTTCAGCTTTGTCTCACTTAAAGCCAGGACAGAAGGAACACTGCAGCAGGCCTACTGGCCCATGCAAGGCAGGTCCATTTCTCCTACTGACTTAAGCCAATGCCCTAACCTAGTAAGGTCAGGTCACATTCACTTAAGGAAGGAGCATGGCATCTGACCTAGTAGCACAAGCTAGTCAGGTTCAACTCACACTCACCCACACCCACTCATGTATTTATCTAACTTATTTTTAAAACTATACAACGTCTTAGCTTCTATGACAGTACTTTGGAGTTTGTTCCACGCATCCACAAGTCTATTTTCAAACCAGTGCTTTCCTATATCCTTCCTGAATCTGAATTTTTCCAACTTAAAGCCATTGCTGCGAGTCCTGTCTAGGCTAGTTATTTTTAGCACGCTATTTACATCCGGTTATTATAGATTTAGCCGGACTTGAGTCCTGGAAATTGGAAGTACAATGCCTGCACTTTAAAGGAGGGGTCTGGGATAGTGACAGTTTAGAGGGACTATTCTAAACTGTCGTATCTGAGTGCCTCTGCAAAGACAGTGATTGTGTATGAGTGAGGTGAAAGTGTTGAATGATGATGAAAGTATTTTCTTTCTTTTTGGGTCACCCTGCCTCGGTGGGAGATGGCCGACTTGTTGAAAAAAAAAAATTACATCCCCTTTATTTATTCCTGTTTTCCATTTATACACCTCAATCATATCCCCCCTAATTCTACACCTTTCTAGAGAGTGCAGATTCAGGACGCTCAGTCTATCCTCATAGGGAAGATTTCTGATACATGGGATCAACTTTGTCATCCTCCTTTGTACATTTTCCAGTGCATTTATATCCATTCTGTAATACGGTGACCAGAACTGTGCAGCATAATCTAAATGAGGCCTAACCTAAGATATATAGAGTTGAAGAACAACCTGAGGACTTCTATTATTTATACTTTTTGATATGAAGCCAAGGATTCTGTTAGCTTTATTGCAAACACTTATGCACTGTTGTCTTGGTTTCAGATTACTGCTAACCAGAACTCCTAAATCCTTTTTGCAATCAGTAATATTAAGATCTACATTATTTAGTTTATATATGGCATGGTTTTTTTCCTGTTCAACATTTAGAACTTTACATTTGTCTATATTAAACTGCATCTGCCACTTCTCCGACCACTGCATCAGTCTATTCAAATCATCCTGGAGTGCTCTAATGTCCTCATTAGAATGAATTGGACGGCTTATTTTGGTGTCATCACAAATTTGCTTATGTCACTATTGATTCCCTCATCTATGTCATTTATGTAAATTGTGAACAACAAGGGGCCCAACACTGACCCCTGTAGAACACCGCTTGTGACGTGCCATCATTCTGATTTCTCCCCATTTATGCAAACTCTCTGCTGTCTATTTTCAACCATGCCTCTACCCAGGAAAAAATTTATCCTATTCCGTGTGCCTTAAGTTTCAATAGCCTCTGATGTAGAACTCTATCGAAAGCCTTTCTAAAGTCCACATGCAATGGAACCTCGGTTTTCATCTTTAATTCGTTCTAGAAAGTCTGACGAAAACCGAATTCGACGAAAACTGATGCAATATTTCCCATAAGAAGTAATGTATCCAGACACCCAAAAGTATTAACAAAAAATACATTTTATAGAGAATAACTATAGTTTTACATTCAGAAAATAATGAGAAATAAATATAATGGACTAATGAAATGGATAAATGGAAGGGGAATCCCCTTCCATAAGGACTTCAGGTATCAAGTCCCTATCCGGGGTTACTTCCCTTCTTTGTCTTACTGGCACTAGGACCAGCTTGAGAGTCACTGGACCCCTGTTGCACAAAAAATCTGTCCAGAGAGGTCTGTTGCAGACACGGCTTCCAACAGCTTTGTTAGGGTAATATTTCTCCACAAAACTTTGCAACTCTCTCACTTTACACACATGTCCTTAATCACTGAAGAAGGCACATTGTCCCCTCTCTCTTCCTCCTCCTCTGAAGCAATTTCCTCAGCTGCAGCCCCATGGTGGCTTATTTAGCAGTCTCCTCAATAAACAAGCACAAAAACAATGGATTACATATTACAAAATGTTTGTATGAACACGCAGGGTATTGTTCACTCGACGAGAAACAAAGCCAGACTGACTCAGAATGGATGCGTTGGATGCTTTGTGTGGGCGCAGGCAGGCGGACACATTCGGTACGGCGGACGAAAACCGAGGTGATGAACGAAAACTTAGTCAAAATTTTGACGAAAACCGAGGTTCTTTTCTTCTTCTTTCTTTCAACACGTCGGCCGTTTCCCACCAAGGCGGGGTGGCCCAAAAGGAAAAACGAAAGTTTCTCTTTTTACAATTAGTAATATACACAGAAGAAGGGGTTACTAGCCCCTTGCTCCCGGCATTTTAATCGCCTCTTACGACACACATGGCTTACGGAGGAAGAATTCTGTTCCACTTCCCCATGGAGATAAGAGGAAATTAGAACAAGAACTACGTAGTAAGTAAATAGAAGAAAACCCAGAGGGGTGTGTATATATATATATATATGCTTGTACATGAATGTGTAGTGTGACCTAAGTGTAAGTAGAAGTAACAAGACATACCTGAAATCATGCATGTTTATGAGACAGAAAAAAGACACCAGCAATCCTACCATCATGTAAAACAAATACAGGCTTTCGTTTTACACTCACTTGGCAGGACGGTAGTACCTCCCTGGGCGGCTGCTGTCTACCAACCTACTACCTAGGAACCGAGGTTCCACTATACACAATATCATATTCAATACCATGATCTACCTCCTCAAATACCTTAGTGAAAAAAGTTAGTAAATTTGTAAGACAGGAACGCCCCTTAGTAAAACCGTGTTGAGATTCATTAATCAACTTGTGCCTTTCAAGATGGCTATGAATTGCCTCGGCAATTATTGATTCCATAAATTTTCCCACTATGGAGGTAAGACTTACTGGTCTATAGTTCGAAGCTAAGGACCTGTCACCTGCCTTGTAAATAGGTATTACATTTGCCATTTTCCACTTGTCTGGCACTATGCCAGTTTGTAGTGATATATTGAAAAGATTAGTCAAAGGTATGCTAAGTTCTTCTTTACATTCCTTTAAAACCCTTGCAAACAGTTCATCAGGGCCTGGGGATTTGTTAGGTTTTAATTTCTCTATTTGTTTGAGGACCATGTCACTAGTTACCCCAATCGTGCATAGTTTATTATCGTCCTGTTCTACATAATTTATTATTTCTGGAATTTTGCTAGTATCTTCCTGAGTAAAAACTGAGAGGAAGTAAGGGTTGAAAAGTTCACACATTTCCTTATCACTGTCAGTGATCTGACCTGAGTTACTCTTAAGTGGGCCTATCTTGTCCCTAATCATACTTCTGTATACGTACCTAAAAGAACCTTTTTGGGTTAGTCTTCGAATCTCTTGCGGCTTTAGCCTCATAATCTCTTTTTGCTTTTCTTATTCCTTTTTTTATTTCTCTCTCTAATTGAATACTACAGTGGACCCTCGGTTTTCATTGAAAATTCTTTCCAGAATGCTGTTTGAGTGCCGTTACCAAATGAATTTGTTCCCATAAGGACAAATGTAAATTAGATTAGTCATTTCAGACCCCCCAAAAGTACACTTACAAAAGCACTTACGAAAATACACTTACATAATTGTTCGAGTTTGGAGGTGCACGAAAACCAAGGGTCCACTGAATATTGATTTCTTAACTGCCCATCCCCTCTTTTGATATGTCTATATATGCCTCTCTTTTTGACCAGTGAGATGTTTTAATCTATTGTTTATCCATTTGGGATCATTTTTGTTGGATCTAATTTCCCTAGTCGGAACAAAAGTTGTCTGGGCAGTTAGAACTCTGCTCTGAAAATCGTCATATTGGCAACCAACACCCCCTACCTGACCCATAGTCAGGTCATCCCAATTTAGCCCGCCCAGGTAATTTCTCAGTCCCATGAAGTCGGCCAAGCGGAAGTCTAGGACATAGACTTGATTGCAGTTATCTGGGTAATTCCATGATATATTGAAATTAAGTGATTTGAGATTGCTTTCGCTAAGCTCATCATTAACCTCTAGATTATTAATTAGTGATTCTTTGTTGGCAAGAACCAAGTGAAGCAGGTTGTTTCCTCTAGTTGGTTCTGTCACAAACTGTTTTAAAAAGCGATCCTGAACCATATCAAGAAAGTCACTAGACTCAAAACTTCCTGTCACATTGTTCCAATGAATTTGTCTAATGTTAAAATCTCCCATTAACACAACATTTTCATATCTAACGCCTTATGAATTTTGTCTCATAGCAGCTTACTGCACTCCCTATCAAGGTTTGGGGGCCTATAAATCACACCCAAAATTAATTTTTCACAACCCTCGAGAAACTGTAGCCAAACATTTTCTGTGTCTGATGTTTCTAATCTTATATCTTGTCTAACACAACAATTTAAATTATCTTTGACATTCATCGCCACTCCACCCTTCCTGTTGACCCTATCAGTATGGAACAGTTTATAACCCTGTATGTTGCATTCAGAAGGCATTTCTCTATCTTTCAAGTTGAACCACGTCTCCGTTATAGCAATAATATCTATATTACCTGCACTTGCAAGTAATCTTAGCTCATCCATCTTATTTCTTAGACTCCTACTATTTGTAGTATAGTAAACCTTAAGGGAGCTAGTCACTCATTTCCCTCTACTATCTCTCTTTGTTTGTTGAACAATTGCTTTGCCTTTACTAGCAACTTTATTTTGAATATTATCTTTTAAACATATCCCTGGGGTATCCTGGTAATATCTGCTGTTTTCAACCCTAGTACTGCAGCCTGATTGTTTCCCACAAACACCCATACCTCTATAATCTATCAGTTTAAAGTCCTAGACAAATCATCAATGACCCCCTCAATCGAATTCGCTAATGCAACCACTCCAGCCCCAGAGAGATGAACCTCATCCCTTGCATACATATCACGTTTGCCATAGAATTTGTCCCAGTTATCAATGAATGGGATTGCAAGTTCCTTGCAGTACCTGTCTAGCCAGCAATTTTTACTAATTGCCCTAGACATCTATTCATTGCCCACTCCCCTTCTAGGCAAGATATGCTACATATGATAATTTTAATTATCCAAAACACTCCTTACCACCTTAGATTGGATAACATTTATATTTTAGTGTTTGCTTTAAAACCTTAAATACTGATAAAGTGTGTACAGTATAAAATTTTCAGCAAATTATTATGCAGTACTTAAGATACACTACATTAAAGTCAAATAATAATTTTCAGGTACAGATGAGATTGAACTGATAGATTCTGATGATGATGACGATGATTCCATTCCACAAGTGAGTGTTGCTGGAGAGAAGGTGGCAATCACAGAAGTTGATAATCACCTGATTGCCAAGATGACACTGGAAGAGAAGAATTCATACATGCTCATTTACCAGGATTATATTGGCTCGTTAGATGATTAAATATATTTTGTGTCATGTTTATATTTAGGCATAGTTTATTTTTTGCTAATGATATTGAGATTGTATTTAGCTCAGTCTACATATAAAAGAACAATTTCGGTGCAAGTTAAGAGGTAATGGTATTTCATTGCTCTTAGATATGTGGAAGGTTATTGTCAGTATCTGACAGAATTGTAGTGGGGCCCTACTGTATATAAGAAAATTTGGGTTTAAGTTGATTATTGTGTTGTTAACCAGTTAAGAGGTATTGGTTTTTCATTGTTCTTAGATATGTGGAAGGTTATTGTCAGTTCTGACAAAATTGTATTGAAACTAGACATAAACCTGCTTATATTTGCAGCATATTTTCTATGTAAAATATAAAATAAATTTACAGTATCTGATATTTTTTTCTTTACACAATGTGTTTGATCTTTCTTGACCTACTCTTTATTACTAAGGCTCCCTTCCTTCTCAGTCCACAGCTTAGGCTGGTTTTAGGACTGTTAACTAGTTTGAAATTTGGCTCAAAGTAGCAGAAATATTTGAATTTTACCAATTTTTCCTGAGGATGGGTAAAGCCTCTTACACCCCTGATTTGTTTACTGGGTTCTTAATAGGGTTGATTCAATTATTGGGATGCCTAAACCATGACCAATCATTCCTGATGATACTTTATCTGAGAAATAAGGTAAACATTCTGTCTTTTGTGTGATTATGAATTCAAAATGGAATAGAGGCCTGGAGACATGATTAATGAAGAGAAAATGTTTTAGTGCCTGGAATGTCTATATTGTTAATTTTGTGTGTAAAATCGGCCAATTTACCCAACATCTGTGCACTTTATAGGGTAGTCCTAATAATTGAATGAGCAATTTCTTGTGCTTAATCAAAGGAACACAAGCTAAGAATTTGGTTGAATGGGCAAAACCATCAATGTGTAAACTGCACTCAGACCACTAACTTTTCATTTGTGTAATTTAGTAAGTTTTCCATCAAATTTTGTACTTTTGGTGTCTTGACCTTCAGAAAAATATTGTCTACCATCTCAGTTTGCTTTTTGATTAAATGTGGACACAGAGTAATATTAATTTCAGGGGTCTGGACTGTGAGAGGGTTGGATGCAGAAGTGGTGGTTTACAATGGGGAAACATGAAAGTAATCAGATTTACTAATATCTACAAGTCTCAGGTTGATTCTCATTAACCCTTTCACTTGTCGGTCCCGTTGTATCACGGCTTTGAAGCCAGTGTTAGTCCCGTAGTATGATGCCATGAGCTCAGCTCACTTACATAAGCTGTGAACAGTAAATTTGGCCCTAGATATGAGAGAATGGGTTTGGGCAATAAGTGTACGCACCATATAAAAATATCTTGCAGCATGCAGTGGATAATGAGAAAAAACAGCGACGGTGTTTTTGGTTTAAAACAGTGATTTTGAGGTGTATTTTCGTATGGTTTTTATGGTTGTATTCTGGGTTTCTTGGTCGCATTTGATAGAATGGAAGATATATTACAGAAATAGCGATGATTTTGATTAATTTCAGGACTGAAAGTAGCTTGAAATTGAGCTCAAATTAGCAGAAACGTTCAATTTTTTGCCAATATTCCTGAAGGAAGGCGGGGTAGGGGTCGTCCTAGAAAAGGTTGGAGGGAAGGGGTAAAGGAGGTTTTGTGGGCGAGGGGCTTGGACTTCCAGCAAGCATGTGTGAGCGTGTTAGATAGGAGTGAATGGAGACGAATGGTTTTTGGGACATGACGATCTGTTGGAGTGTGAGCAGGGTAACATTTTGTGAAGGGATTCAGGGAAACCAGTTAATTGATTTAGTTGGACTTGAGTCCTGGAAATGGGAAGTACAATGCCTGCACTTTAAAGGAGGGGTCTGAGATAGTGACAGCTGGGAGGGACTTTTCTCAGCTGTCGTATCTGAGCTCCTCTGCAAAGACAGTGATTATGTATGAGTGTGGTGAAAGTGTTGAATGATGATGAAAGTATTTTCTTTTTGGGGATTTTCTTTCTTTTTGGGTCAGCCTGCCTCGGTGGGAGACGGCCGACTTGTTGAAAAAAAAAAAAAAATTCCTGATTATACAAATGATGTCACTTGTCCAATACACATCCAACTGGCCAGTCTAATACACATTTAGGAATGCACTGACATTATTTATACAATTATTACAATCATGCAGTAGTCTGCACAACAATAAATCTATTTTTTTGTGTGAAATCAAAATGAAAGCAAACGTAATATAAGAGGGGCCTGGAGACATGACTGAAGAACAGAGGAAACGTTTATTAAGTGCCAGGAATTACTACATTGTTTATTATGGACCCTATTTTCAAATTTACATTTGCTGAATTTTGTGTGAAATTGGCAAAATTACCGATTTCTGATCACTTTTTTGGGTAGTTGAAATAGGTAAATGGGCAGTTTCTTGTACTCAATCAATAGAATAAAAGTAATACTAGTGAAATAGCTATGAGTTTGGTGGACTGGAACAATGGAATTTGCCAAAATTAGAGCACAAAATGGGCAAAATCGCCTATGCGTAAATATCGCTGAGACTGCTAACTTTGTGAGAGCGTAATTCCGTAAGTTTTCCATTAAATTTCGTACTTTTGGTTTCATTACCTTCGGAAAAAGATTATTATTTCACAAGATTTTTTTTTTTTTAAATTCTTCGATACTGAGAGTAAGTTTGAGAGCAGGGGTTTTGATAGTGAAAGGGGTTAAATACAGCCTCTCCTCACTTAGCGACGTACTCGTTTACCGACGACTCGGACTTATGACGGGCTCTCTGACCAGTATTCATACCTAAATAATGTATATTAGAGCTGATTTCTTCTGTTTATTACAATATACAGAACACTACTGTATAAACATTTAAAAATATACAGTGGTACCTTGACTTATGAGTTTAATTCGTTCCATGACCCAGCTCGTAACTCAATTTGCTCGTATATCAAATCAATTTTCCTCATTGAAATTAATTGAAATGCCATTAATCCGTTCCAGCTCCCCCCCAAAATTTTTTTTTATGGGTTTTTAAATAAGAAAAATGTATTTATAAATAAGAAATATTGTATGCTCCACCCACCACCTTCACTACTCCACCCACCACCATCTCTACTCCACCCACCACCCTCACTACTCCACCTACCACTATCAGTACTCCACCCACCACTATCAGTACTCCACCCACCACTATCAGTACTCCACCCACTACTATCAGTACTCCACCCACTACCATCACTACTACACCCACCACTATCAGCACTCCACCCACCACCATCATTACTCCAAACACCACCATCACTACTCCACCCACCACTATCAGCACTCCACCCACCACCATCACTACTCCACCCACCACTATCACTACTCCACCCACCACCATCACTACTACACCCACCACCATCACTACTACACCCACCACCATCACTACTCCACCCACCACTATGAATACTCCACCCACCACCATCACTACTACCATCACCACACTTACCACTATCAGCACTCCACCCACCACTATCACTACTCGACCCACCACCATCACTAACCCACCACTATCAGCACTCCACCCACCATCACTACTCCACCCACCACTATCAGCACTCCACCCACCACCATCACTACTACACCCTCCACCATCACTACACCCACCACCATCACTACTCCACCCACCACTATGAATACTCCACCCACCACCATCACTACTACCATCACCACACTTACCACTATCAGCACTCCACCCACCACTATCACTACTCGACCCACCACCATCACTAACCCACCACTATCAGCACTCCACCCACCATCACTACTCCACCCACCACTATCAGCACTCCGCCCACCACCATCACTACTACACCCTCCACCATCACTACTACACCCACCACCATCACTACTCCACCCACCACCATCACTACTCCACCCACCACCATCACTACACCCACCACTATCAGCACTCCACCCACCACTATCACTACACCCTCCACCATCACTAACCACCCACCACCATCACTACTCCACCCACCTTAATTAATGTTTCTGAGTGTTGAAATGGAGGTTACCTCTTCCCCGGATTTATACGAGAACCAAACAAGGGACGAGGTGCCTCACTACAATCTGTATTAGTGTGGGAGTATTATCCTTCCAGTTATGTCTTGGAAGAGCATGTGGGATGGGACGAAGTACCTGACATTCCTCTGGGTACAGAGGAATGTAACTCGTAACTCGGATTTTGGCTCGCAGCTCAAAGCAAAAAATCAACCTAGCGTCGGCTCATAACTCAGAAAACTTGTGAGTTGGAGCACTCATAAGTTAAGGTACCACTGTACCAGAAATATTATAAATGGTGCAAAGGTGACATTAAAACAATATCAAAGATGGTTGTGCCAACCATCTTTGATATTGCAACAAATTTGTTTACCTAGGGTCTTAGAAACATAACTCTGTTGTTAAGTGGAGAGGCTGTTTATCAGTCAAGACATACAGTAGACCGTCGTTTAACACAGTTTTGTTTGGCACGTTTTGGTTATAACACTATTGAAGAATTGCGGCATATTTTTGCATAACACTTCATAAAATTAACTTAACACAGTTCAATTTGCGGGAGTGGAAAAAATTTTGGGCACGCAGTCACCCGCAGGATTGGCTGTGGGTTACACCACTGAGTCAACGGGGGACACCTACCGCAACCCCCACCACTCTCCCAGCAATATTCATACATGTGTTGGATGATCCTCTGCTAGGAGCTCGCTGTGTTTGTTTAGATACATATTTTAATTGCCATATCTTAAATCTGCCAAGCAATCATGGCACCCAGTAGGCTTACAAGTGTTGCTGAAAGTGGCAAGAAAAGGTTTGGTTTAAGAGTTTAAGTCTTAGAATTAACAAAGAAAATAGCGATATTAGACAAGAGATAGCCTGTGGCCGTAATGAAGCGTCACTTTGTGAACAAAAAGAATGAGGTAAATATGAGTTTGTGTGATGACTGACTGACTGACTTACTGGCTTACTTGACTGACTTGACTGATTTACTGACCGACTTACTGACTGACTGACTTACTGACTTAACTGATTTACTGATGCCTTACCCTCAGTTGTACAATGTACTGCGGGGTAAAATAGAACAGAAATCCATTACAGAATTTATGCACACTCCACTACAACCATCGACTTCAGTACCAGAACCTCTACCATCCACCTCAGCCCAGTAGGGCAACAGCATAACTCTCCACTCTCCAAAATCATCCACAAACACCAGCACCCACAATTTAAGGTAAGAAATACTATTATTTCTGTTGTATTTGTAATCTTCAACAGTAAAAACAACATAATACATCATGACACTGAACTACAATTACATATTCACTTTTATTTTTGTAAGATCTGTCGGTCTAAACAAAAAGTTGTTTGGCATTTTGGGGGCTCCCACTAACATAACCCTATTTTTCCCATAAGTTCTTCAGTTTCTCTAACACGGTTTTACCTAAATAACAAAAAAAGGCACAATACCGTGATTGGAACAATACACAAATAACCCGCACATAGAAGAGAGGAGCTTACAACGACATTTCGGTCCGACTTTGAGCATTTACAGTCACACTAACAAAAAGGAGGGAGTATTTATAGGCTAGCAGACAGGGACAGGAACAAGAGAGGGAGTAGTGGAGGAGTAATAGTAGTAGTGGAGTCAGTCATATACTAAGAAAAAGGAGCACTGCAAGGGAGCTAGGGGCCCACAGAGGGTAAGAGCAAGGACAAATACAAGGCAGAAGAAAGAAAACAAAGGAGAAAAAAGAAAAGAGGGAGAAGGGGAAAAAAGAATCAGGTTAAGTCACGGGTGTTCTGAAGTTTGGAGCATTTAACAATGTAATGGGAAAGGAAGGCATCTACAGAGACAAAGCCAGGACTATTAATAATCTTGCCCCTTCCATTAAGTTTAAAGCTGAATGGGAATCTAATTCCTTGCTTCCTTTCCTTGACGTTCATGTCCACCGTTCAGATACAGGTTTTGCCTTTTCCGTGTACCGCAAGCCTATGCACAGTGGCATGTATATTCACTGCTTTTCATATCATGCTTCCTCTGTCAAGAAAAGTGTTCTTATCTCCCTCTTTCTCCGTGCTCTCCGCATTTTTGTGATCCTCAGTTCCTTGAATTAGAAATTTCCACTCTTCATAATTCATTTTCCCGTCTTGGCTACCCTTCCCATTTCATAGAACTCTGCCTTCTCACGTGCTAAACGGACTTTCTTCTCTCCCAAACTCTCCTGTCCTCTGCCTTCCCTACATTTCCGGTCTCTCTTATCTTATCTCTCTCCGTTCCTTAGACATCAAACTTACTTTTTGCCAGACTAACACTCTTTGCACTAATCTAGTTCATACCTCTCCTCCCTCTACAGATGCTCCTGGTGTCTACTCTATTTCTTGTTCCTCCTGTCCTGTTCAGTACTTTGGAGAAACTGGCCGTTCTCTTTCTGACAGACTTAGGGAGCACAAAAGTATTAGGCTTGCCGACACCAACAATGCTCTTTTCTGTCATGTTAGAGATCACAGTCATCCTATTGATTGGTCTTCTGCTAAAACTATGTACCCTACGTCCAACTTTCACAGTCGCCGTCTAGCTGAATCCTCCCTTATACACAACTTTCCTTGTATGAATCTTAGTCCTTGCTTTGTCTCTGTAGATGCCTTCCTTTCCCATTACATTGTTAAATTCTCCAAACTTCAGAACACCTGTGACTTAACCTGATTCTTTTTTTTCCTTCTTCCTCTTTCTTTTTTCTCCTTTGTTTTCTTTCTTCTGCCTTGTATTTGTCTTTGCTCTTACCCTCTGTGGGCCCCTAGCTCCCTTGCAGTGCTCATTTTTCTTAGTACATATATATGACTGACTCCACTACTACTATTACTCCTCCACCACTCCCTCTCTTGTTCCTGTCCCTGTCTGCTAGCCTATAAATACTCCCTCCTCCTCTCCTTTTTGTTAGTGTGACTTTGTAAATGGTCCAAGTCGGATCGAAACGTCGTCATAAGCTCCTCTCTTTTATATGGGGGTTATTTGTGTATGGTTTTACCTAACACAGCGTTTTCAGGAACATAACTGTACCGTGTTGAATGATGGTCTACTGTATTTAAAACTTTTAAAACCTATTAAACAATGTGAACTCTAATGATGAACAGTAGTATCCAGTCTGGAGAGGAAAGCAACAGAGAAAGTACATTGTGTCCCCATAACAAGTTTAACCAAGGCCTAGGCTAAATGGAGGTCTTGTCTGCCAGTGCCTCAAAAAAGACTTAGCAAAATCTTGTGAAGATTTAACTTGCTAAGGCACTTAGCCTTGAGAGAGGCTTTGACATTTCTATAAGAGATAGTACTCTGAGTAGACCTAGGAATTCTGAAGATCTGATAAATCAGAAAATTATTATAATAAAAAAAAGAAATGCTAAACCTACAAGGGTCATACAATGCAGATGAATCAGAATAGAGGATCCATACAGTGACGGCAGGCAATGCAAAATGACAATCTTCTGAAAATTATAAAATGCAGTGTGGACAGAGAACCTGAAGCCAAGGTCCAGTGGGAAGTATACCAATAGTTCAGATGGACAACATGGCACCAGCTGTGTTCAAAAACGCATTATTATGATTATGATTATAATCCAAACTAAGCGCTAAACCCACCAGGGTCATACAGCGCTGTCAAAAAGGCATAAGCCATGACATTAGCATACCAAGATGACCAGAAACCAAGGGGATTATTTTTTTTTTTTTTTTTTTTTCAACAAGTCGGCCGTCTCCCACCGAGGCAGGGTGACCCAAAAAGAAAGAAAATCCCCAAAAAGAAAAAACTTTCATCATCATTCAACACTTTCACCACACTCATACATAATCACTGTCTTTGCAGAGGAGCTCAGATACTACAGCTGAGAAAAGTCCCTCCCAGCTGTCACTATCTCAGACCCCTCCTTTAAAGTGCAGGCATTGTACTTCCCATTTCCAGGACTCAAGTCCAACTAAATCAATTAACTGGTTTCCTGAATCCCTTCACACAATGTTACCCTGCTCACACTCCAACAGATCGTCATGTCCCAAAACCATTCGTCTCCATTCACTCCTATCTAACACGCTCACACATGCTTGCTGGAAGTCCAAGCCCTCGCCCACAAAACCTCCTTTACCCCTTCCCTCCAACCTTTTCTAGGACGACCCCTACCCCGCCTTCCTTCCCTACAGATTTATACGCTCTCCAAGTCATTCTACTTTGATCCATTCTCTCTAAATGACCAAACCACCTCAACAACCCTCTTCAGCCCTCTGACAAATACTTTTAGTAACTCCACACCTTCTCCTAATTTCCACATTCCGAATTTTCTGCATAATATTTACACACACATTGCCCTTAGACAGGACATCTCCACTGCCTCCAGCCTCCTCCTCGCTGCAGCATTTGCAACCCATGCTTCACACCCATATAAGAGTGTTGGTACCACTATACTTTCGTACATTCCCTTCTTTGCCTCCATGGATAACGTTTTTTGTCTCCACAGATACCTCAATGCACCACTCACCTTTTTTCCTTCATCAATTCTATGGTTAACCTCATCCTTCATAAACCCATCTGCTGACACATCAACTCCCAAATATCTGAAAACATTTACTTCTTCCATAATCCTCTCTCCAATGTGATATCCAATTTTTCTTTATTTAAATCGCTTGATACCCTCATCACCTTACTCTTATCTATGTTCACTTTTAACTTTCTACCTTTACACACTCTCCCAAACTCGTCCACTAACCCTTTTGCAACTTTCTTTAGAATCTCCCATAAGCACAGTATCATCAGCAAAAAGTAACTGTGTCAACTCCCATTTTGCATTTAATTCTCCATAATTTAATCCCACCCTCTCCCCAACACCCTAGCATTTACTTCTTTACAACCCCATCTATAAATATATTAAACAACCATGGTGACATTACACAACCCTGTCTAAGACCTACTTTTACCGGGAAGTAATCTCCCTCTCCCTACACACCCTAACCTGAGCCTCACTATCCTCATAAAAACTCTTACAGCCTTCAGTAACTTACTACCTATTCCATACACTTGCAACATTTGCCACATTGCTCCCCTATCCACTCTATCATATGCCTTTTCTAAATCCATAAATGCAATAAAACTTCTCTACCTTTATCTAAATACTGTTCACATATATGCTTCACTGTAAACACTTGATCTACACATCCCCTACCCACTCTAAAGCCTCCTTGCTCATCTGCAATCCTACTCTCTGTCTTACCTCTAATTCTTTCAATAATAACCCTGCCATACACTTTACCTGGTATACTCAGTAAACTTATTCCCTATAATTTTTACACTCTCTTTTATCCCCTTCCCTTTATATAAAGGAACTATACATGCTCGCTGCCAATCCCTAGGTACCTTCCTCTTTCATACATTTATTAAACAAAAATACCAACCACTCCAGCACTATATCCCCCTGCTTTTAACATTTCTGTCATGATTCCGTCAATTCCAGCTGCTTTACCCCCTTTCATTCTACGTAATGCCTCACGCACCTCCCCACACTCACATCCTGCTCTTCTTCACTCCTAAACGATGTTGTACCTCCCTGGCCAGTACATGAAATTATCGCCTCCCTCTTTTCATCGACATTTAAAAGTTCCTCAAAATATTCCCGCCATCTACCCAATACCTCCAGCTCCCCATCTACTAACTCCCTACTCTGTTTTTAACTGACAAATCCATTCGTCCCTAGGCTTTCTTACCTTGTTTATCTCACTCCAAAATTTTTCTTGTTTTCAGCAAAATTTCTTGACAGATCCTCTCCCATTCTTTCATCCGCTCTTCTTTTGCACTCTCTCACCACTCTCTTCACCTTTCTTTAACTCTCCATATACTCTGCTCTTCTACTAACACTTCTGTTTTGTAAAAACCTCTCATAAGCTACCTTTTTCTTTTTATCACACCCTTTACTTCTTCATTCCACCACTCACTCCTCTTTCCTCCTGCACCCACCCTCCTATAACCACAAACTTCTGCCCCACATTCTAATACTGCATTTTTAAAACTATCCCAACTCTCTTCAACCCCCACTACTCCTACTTGCACTAGCCCACCTTTCTGCCAATAGTTGCTTATATCTCACCCTAACTTCCTCCTCCCTTAGTTTATACACTTTTACCTCTCTCTTACTTGCTGTTGCCATTTTCCTTTTGTCCCATCTACCTTTTACTCTAACTGTAGCTACAACCAAATAATGATCTGATATATCCGTTGCCCCTCTATAAACATGTACATCCTGAAGCCTACTCATCAACCTTTTATCCACCAATACATAATCCAACAAACTACTTTCCTTACGTGCTATATCATACCTTGTATATTTATTTATCCTCTTTTTCATAAAATATGTATTACTTATTACCAAACCTCTTTCTACACATAATCAAAAAGAAGCGCTAAACCACAGTGGTCATACAGCGAAACCAAGGGGAGAAATTTCAGAAAGCCCATAGGTAACAAGGAGACACTTGTTGGGTTTAGAATAATGGTTGTCAGTGAAATAAACCATGGTACAAGTGGGGCTCGAACTCCCATCAAGTGAGTTGTATAACTCCATGCCATTGTGTTATTACAGTTTTAGGAGTCATGATGATGGCTTTGAGGGAACTTGAGCTAGAGTTTGTCACAGCCACCCTGGCAGGAGATTCATCTGTAAAGCTTGCATTTGTGGTCACAGTGGGACCCATGCTAACCTCTTATTGGTGTGTAAATATACTTAGTTGGATGAATCTTATTGTAGCAAGCTCGCCCAGTGGCTTATGCACTGGGCCTGAGTTTTATGACTCTCTTGCCATGAGTTCGAGCCCTTCCCGTACTGTAGGTTGTTTTCAGTCGTGTTATTACGAGTTCGTGAGTCAGTTGTCAGTGACTTGTACAGCAAAAATAAATGTGTATTGGTCAAAACAATATACTACTATAAGAATAGGAAGAACTCCCTGTTGGCCACAAGACCAGGCCTCAGATAGAATGTGATATTGCCATGTAGTGTCATAAGGGAAGTGGGTGGTAATCAAAATTCAGTTTGAGGAATTGGATAGTAATTCCAATTCTTCAGTGCAGCATTGTATGACCCTCGGGTTTAGCACTTCTTTTTTATTATAATTCAATTTTTCAGATCAAGAGCCCTTCACCAGCATCAAGGCACCTCTCTTCAAGGGATGTTTTTTTTTTTTTACCACATAAGCCGTTTCCCACCGAGGCAGGGTGACCCAAAAAAAGAAAAAAACACTTTCACCATCATTCGCACAATATCACTGTCTTTGCAGAGGCGCCCAGATATGACAGTTTAGATGTCACTCCAAACAGCCAATATTCCAAACCCCTCCATTAAAGTGCAGGCAATGTATGTACTTCCCTCTTCCAGGACTCGAGTCCTGCTAAATGGTTTCCCTGAATCCCTAAAATATTATTACCCTGCTCACATAGGTATTTAAAAAAATATATATACATGTATATATAAGGATATAAAAAACATGTAAAAGACCATACTTTACTCCATAAAAATAAATGAGCAATAATTTTCTCCATTCTGTACTTCCATTTTTCTTGAGATCATGAATAAAATGGAATGATGCAGAGTGCTTTGGAAGCCTCACCAAGTTCTTAATATATTTCATTTTTTATAATTCTAGTTTTCTAAAATACAGAACAGTGTATATGTATGCATGATTAAGCCAAATGGCTTCTGAAATGCAGTGGAAGGTTACATGCATAAACCTAAAAATTTAGTAAAATGAGTTTATAATATTTCTAATATAGACAGTAAATACTTTAGTCTTCTTTTTAAAATTAATTAAGAATAAAATGTCTAGAACTTGGACAGTTACCCTGCACCCAAACACATACTTAAGACTTCCTGACTAAATGTATCTGACACATACTAACACATTTTTATATTTCTTTCATTTAAAATTTTAGATAATTTTTATAACATTTCCATGGTAATATTTCTTCAGTATATAAATCTTGTATGTTTGTTAGAAGAGTTGAACAAACACATTAAGTAATCAACAGTTTTCAATTTCTTAAGTGACTGCCCTGGAAAATTAAAAATAAATAATATATACATCAATGTTCTAGTTCTATAGAAGAGTTCTGAAACAATCATTCAAGAAATGAAGCGAGATACTAACATGGAAACTAATCAATGAATTCAATAAAATATTAATATGAAAAAAGTCTGCCCCGAGAAATAGCATCATGCAAGTGTTTTTGACTATCAGCTCACCATCACACTTGCCTATATATGTAAACATGCTGTACAAAAGGAATAGAATAGTAAAAAAGAAATAAATTTCATGATGTACTTTCAGTACATTATAATAAAAAACGTCTACCCTAACAAAATTTTTGTATTTTGTTCATAATTCATATATAATCCTCACCAGCTATATACCTATGTAACAAATAACATTAATCAAATATTCTCTGAAAAAATAGAACATCATACAAATAATATATATAATTTTACTTCTTCTTTCTTTCTGTTGAGCACTTTGGACAGTACCACTTTCCCTTTGGTTTTGTAGTTAAGCCCACACAGGCAAAATGGAACCACTCGATGGGACACTGAAACAGAAACATTCAATATTAGTTATAAGAGAAAGATTTAATAAGACATGACTTACATCAGGTTTCTTTCTTTGAGTCACCTTACTTTGGTGGGAAACTGCTGAAGTCCTAAAAAAAAAAAAAAGCCTGACCAGTCTATGTGAAGATAGCAGTAACATCCTGGTTGATCAGGCCGATTCACTGCAAGGCCTGGTCAAAGACCGGGTTGCAGGGGCGTTGACCCCTGAAACCCTCTCCAGGTATACTCCGTAGTTCTCTAGAAATCGTCATTCACTCACTGCACTATTCATAATTCATTTAATATGTATTTCAATAATTTATTACCTGCTCTTGCAGATATAGTCTGCACAGACATTTTTGCCCTTAAGTTTCAGCTTCAAAATGCAACCAAATTTTTAAAAACTATATTACCATATTTTCTCTTAAAACATTCAGAAGAAATTTGACATACACAGTATTTAATCTAAAAGCACTCATAGTTCTAATAAAATATAAATGTCTTATGTTTAGTCTTTTAAAAAAGTATGTACAGTGAACCCCCGGTTTTCGTACTGCTCCAAACTCGAACAATTATGTAAGTGTATTTTTGGGGGTCTAAAAGGACTAATCTAATTTACATTATTCCTTATGGGAACAAATTCGTTTGGTAACGGCACTTGAGCAGCATTCTGGAACGAATTAACCCTTTCAGGGTCCGTGCTGTAGGTCTATGGCTTTGAGTTCAGGGTCCAAACCGTAGTTCTACGTCATGAGCTCAGCTCACTCAGATAAGGTTTGAGTGGTAAATTTGGGCCTAGATATGAGAGAATATATCTATGTGGTAAGTGTGCACCACATAAAACAAATCCTGCAGCACACAGTGCATAATGAGAAAAAAAACTGAAACCATAATTTTCGATTAAAACAGCGACTTTGCAGTGTTTTTTCGTATAATTTTTATAGTTGTATTTGCGATTTCTTGGTCTCATTTGATAGAATGGAAGATATATTACAGATATAGAGATGATTTTACTGGAAATGCATTCAAACTGAGCTCAAAGTAGCAGAAATGTTAAATTTTTGCCGCTGTTGAAGAGTAAACAAATGACTTCACACGTGGTGGGTCTAATATACGTTCACAAATGTGGTGACATTATTTGTACAATTATTACAATATTGCATAAGAGTAAATCTTCCATTTTTTTGTTTGAATAAAAATTCATTATGTGAATAAAAAATAAAAATGGAATTCATTTGTAAAGACTGAAAACGTAACTAATGAACAGAGGAAATGTTAGTTTAGTGCCATTAATGCCTGCATTGTTTATTTTGCAACCTATTTTGAAATTGGAATATTTTGAACTTTGAGTTAAGTTGGCTAAATTACCAATTTCCAATCACTTTATTTTGTAGTTGAAACAGTTGACTGGGCGATTTCTTGTGCTCAATAGATAGAATAGAAGTAATACTAGTGAAATAACTAAGAATTTGGTCGACTGGAATAATGTAATTGGCCTAAAATGGGAGTCAAAGTTGGCAAAATTGCCGATGCATAAATATCGCTGACACGTCAAAATTCGCGAGAGCATAATTTCGTCAATTTTCAATCAAATTTCGTACTTTTTGTTTTATTACATTCAGAAAAAGATTCTCTACCATTTCATAAGAAAAAATAAGCAATTTTTTTTTAAATTCTTGGACACTGGCACACCCCTTCCAAAAATGGCCTTGGACCCTGAAAGGGTTAATGACAAAAACCGGGGGTCCACTGTATATTATTTAAAGAAATCTTATATGTAGCTCTTATACAAAGTTCTAAGATACTATTCAGTAATAATTAATGAAAATATAATAGTTTTTTTTTAAATAGAAAAGCCTCAACTGTAAGATTTGTCAATGTAACAGTAGTGATAAGAAAATGGGAAAATTATTGCTGAGCTTAGCTGAAATTAAACTAACTAATAATCATCCCCTACAGTGGACTCAGTTCCAGATGGAAATTACTACTGTCCTGGTTATTTAGTCACTCTTTACAGCACTACATAATGGTCAAAGTCATTCTCTGCCTTCACATTGGTATCTGTGACTTCTAGTTTAACCTATATAAATTTTCCTAACTTGAACCTTTTCCTTCTACATTCCCTACATGTGCTTGTTTATTCTCCTTTCCTTATAGTTGTTACTTTACAATGCCAATGACTGGCTACACTTTCCTGTATACAATAGTGAAACCAGCATGGAGACTTCTGTAACTGCTTTTATATGTTCCTGTTATGTCTCAACATTTGGGAATATCTACATTAGTCATCCCTACCAGAGGACTGACAATGTTTGTAGTGGAAACAAGAAGCGAGATTATCTTTTCCACAGCCAAGTTACCCACTCATTAATGCTTAACAGAAGAGGAAATAATATTAAAAAAAAAAAAATAACTATTGTACTACCCAGAAGAAGGACTGGTGATAAAAAAGTGAGGTTATGAATTGAAAACAGCACTAAATGACCCATAATGCTTTCTGGGAATGTATTATTATGGTACAGTTTGAGATACTGGCTGTTTGGAGTGACATCTAAACTGTCATGTATGGGTACCCCTTCAAAGACAGTGATTGTGTGTGAATGATGGTGAAACTGTTTCTTTCTTTTTTGGGTCACCCTGCCTTGGTGGGAGATGGTTGACGAGTTAAAAAAAAAGTATTAGTATATTCACAAAAAATTACTAAACTCATATGGGTCATTCAGCATTATGAATATACAGTCATCCCTTCGTTTTCGTGTATCTCTGTTTTCGTGTGTTTCAGTTTTCGTGCAGTTTTTTCGTGGAAAATTGACCTCTGTTTTCATGTGATTCCCTCCATTTTCGTGCTTGGTCCGGAACCTGTCCACCAATGCTGCACACATACAAAGGCCGTAGGCCACCACCCACGCACCTCCCACGCACATTGTCACGCAGTCTAGCATTGTTTACGCTTGAGTGAACATCACCCCAGGAGTTTATACAAAACATTTATTAACAATTCATTGTTTTTGAACCTTGATTATTGTGTGTGACTACTAAATAAGCTACCATGGGCCCAAAGAAAGCTCCTAGTGCCAGTCCTTTGGTAAAGAAAGTGAGAAACACGATGGAGTTTAAGAGTGTAGCAGGCATGCAGGGAGTGTAGCAGGTATGCAGGGAGTGTAGCATGTATGCAGGGAGTGTAGCAGGTATGCAGGGAGTGTAGCATGTATGCAGGGAGTGTAGCATGTATGCAGGGAGTGGAGCATGTATGCAGGGAGTGGAGCATGTATGCAGGGAATGTAGCATGTATGCAGGGAGTGTAGCAGGTATGCAGGGAGTGCAGCATGTATGCAGGGAGTGTAGCAGGTATGCAGGGAGTGTAGCAGGTATGCAGGGAGTGTAGCATGTATGCAGGGAGTGTAGCATGTATGCAGGGAGTGTAGCATGTATGCAAGGAATGTAGCAGGTATGCAGGGAGTGTAGCATGAATGCAGGGAGTGTAGCATGTATGCAGGGAATGTAGCAGGTATGCAGGGAGTGTAGCAGGCAGGGAGGGAGTGTAGCACAGGGAGGGAGTGTAGCAGGCATGCAGGGAAGTGACCCCAGATAAGGACTTGGTACCTAAATTCCTTATGGAAGGGGATTCCCTTCCAAAAATAGGTCTCTTCCCTCTCCCCTCCTCCCTCTCTTCCATCCAGCAACATCAGTCTTCAATAAAGGTAAGTGCCACATTCTTTTCATTCATTTGTGCATGTAAATCTATCTTTAAGGCCCCCCAAAAAATTTTTTTCCAAACTTCTGGGTTTCTGGAATGGATTAATTGAATTTTCATTATTTCTTATGGGGAAAATGGTTTCAGTTTTCGTGTGTTTCAGTTTTAGTGCATCCTTCAGGAACGGATTAAACACGAAAACCGAGGGATGACTGTAATAGTAATGTGAAATTTAAAAAATAGAACATAGCATTTCATTCTAGGTTTAGCAATACATGCTCTGAGAAAGGAAGAGAAACAACAGAAGGGGCTTGTAAATTTGCAACATTAGACTAGTTTTCCTATGAAGTGCTTCACTAAAATAAAAATTTATGAATCAGCACACTGTATTTTCCAAAGTCACACTTAATTAAACAAATCACTTAACTTTTCATGAATTCTCATAAACTGAACATCAGCGCCATGAATGAAATTATTTAAAATTCAAGGAGTACAATATCAAACTTGGGATTCCACTTATGAGACTCACAAGCAACCAAACACATCACTTGGATATTTGCTTTTAAACAATTTACTTATGAAATGCACTATTAAGATATGACTTCCTTTTTTTTTTTTTTTTTTTTTTTTTAACAAGTCGGCCGTCTCCCACCGAGGCAGGGTGACCCAAAAAGAAAGAAAATACCCAAAAAGAAAAAACTTTCATCATCATTCAACACTTTCACCACACTCATACATAATCACTGTCTTTGCAGAGGAGCTCAGATACGACAGCTGAGAAAAGTCCCTCCCAGCTGTCACTATCTCAGACCCCTCCTTTAAAGTGCATTCATTGTACTTCCCATTTCCAGGACTCAAGTCCAACTAAATCAATTAAATGGTTTCCCTGAATCCCTTCACACAATGTTACCCTGCTCACACTCCAACAGATCGTCATGTCCCAAAAACCATTCGTCTCCATTCACTCCTATCTAACACGCTCACACATGCTTGCTGGAAGTCCAAGCCCTCGCCCACAAAACCTCCTT
>WNWK01011171.1:0-40000 GCA_009830355.1 Cherax destructor
TTCATAGACCCATCCGCCGACATGTCCACTCCCAAATATCTGAATACATTCACTCCTCCATACTCTCTCCCTCCAATCTGATATCCAATCTTTCGTCACCTATTCTTTTTGTTATCCTCATCACCTTACTCTTTCCTATATTCACTTTCAATTTTCTTCTTTTACACACCTACCAAATTCATCCACCAACCTCTGCAGCTTCTCTTCAGAATCTCCCAAAAGCACAGTGTCATCAGCAAAAAGCAACTGTGACAACTCCCACTTTGTATTTGCTTCTTTATCTTTTAGCCCAACACCTCTTGCCAAGACCCTCGCATTCACTTCTCTTACAACCCCATCTATAAATATATTGAACAACCACGGTGACATCACACATCCTTGTCTAAGGCCACTTTTACTGGGAAATAGTCCCCTTCCCTCCTACACACTCTAACCTGAGCCTCACTATCCTCATAAAAACTCTTCACTGCTTTCAGTAACCTTCCTCCTATTCCATACACCTGCAACATCTGCCACATTGCCCCCTATCTACCCTATCATACGCCTTTTCCAAATCCATAAATGCCACAAAAACATCTTTACCCTTATCCAAATACTGTTCACCTATATGTTTCACTGTAAACACTTGGTCTCACACCCCTACCTTTCCTAAAGCCCCTTGTTCATCTGCTATCCTGCTTTCTGTTTTACTCTTAATTCTTTCAATAATAACTC
Source organism: Cherax destructor (assembly GCA_009830355.1). Lineage (NCBI taxonomy): Eukaryota > Metazoa > Arthropoda > Malacostraca > Decapoda > Parastacidae > Cherax > Cherax destructor. The sequence goes on from WNWK01011171.1 coordinate 715, forward strand.
TACCATACACTTTACCAGGTACACTCAACAGACTTATTCCCTATAATTTTTGCACTCTCTTTTGTCCCCTTTGCCTTTATACAAAGGAACAATACACGCTCTCTGCCAATCCTAGGTACCTTACCCTCTTCCATACATTTATTAAATAATAGCACCAACCACTCCAAAATTATATCCCCACCTGCTTTTAACATTTCTATCTTTATCCCATCAATCCCAGCTGCCTTACCCCTTTCATTCTACCCACTGCCTCACGAACTTCCCTACACCCACAACTGGCTCTTCCACACTCCTACAAGATGTTATTCCTCCTGCCCTACACGAAATCACAGCTTCCTGTCTTCATCAACATTTAACAAATCCTCAAAATATTCTCTCCATCTTCCCGATACCTCTAACTCCATTTAATAACTCTCCTCTCCTATTTTTAACTGTCAAATCCATTTGTTCTCTAGGCTTCCTCAACTTATTAATCTCATTCCAAAACTTTTTCTTATTTTCAACAAAATTTGCTGATAACATCTCACCCACTCTCTCATCTGCTCTCTTTTTACATTGCTTCACCACTCTTTTAACCTCTCTTTTCTCTCCATATACTCTTCCCTCCTTGCATCACTTCTACTTTGTAAAAACCTCTCATATGCTAACTTTTTCTCCCTTACTACTCTCTTTACATCATCATTCCACCAATCGCTCCTCTTCCCTCCCGCACCCACTCGCCTGTAACCACAAACTTCTGCTGAACACTCTAACACTACATTTTTAAATCTACCCCATACATTTTCGACCCCATTGCCTACACTCTCACTAGCCCATCCAATAGTTGTTTATATCTTACCCTAACTGCCTCCTTTTAGTTTATAAACCTTCACCTCTCTTTTACTTACTGATTCTATTTTCCTTGTATCCCATCTACCTTTTACTCCCACTGTAGCTATAACTAAAAAGTGATCTGATATATCTGTAGCCCCTCTATAAACATGTACATCCTGAAGTCTACTCAACAGTCTTTTATCTACCAATACATAGTCCAACAAACTACTGTCATTACGCCCTACATCATATCTTGTATACTTATTTATCCTCTTTTTCTTAAAATATGTATTACCTATAACTAAACCCCTTTCTATACAAAGTTCAATCAAAAGGGCTCCCATTATCATTTACACCTGGCACCCCAAACTTACCTACTACACCCTCTCTGCATGTTTCTCCACTTTAGCATTTAGGTCCCTACCACAATTACTCTCTCATTTGGTTCAAAAGTTCCTATACATTTATTCGCTTAACATCTCCCAAAATCTCTCTCTCCTCACACTCCCTCTTCTCCAGGTGCATACACGCTTATTATGACCCCATTTTCGCATCCGACCCTTATTTTTTAATCCACTATAACCTTTAATTACATTTATATATATATAATATATATATATATATATATATATATATATATATATATATATATATATATATATATATATATATATATATATATAGTCGTGCCGATTAGGAAACTGGTCAATTAGCAAGAACTCATCTAAAATTAAGTCCTTTCTAAATTTTCCTTATACGTTTAAAGATATATTTTTCATTTATGTTAATGTAAGAATTTATAATTTTGTACCAAGAGAAACTTTGAAAACCTACCTAACCTTATTACAACAAGCGCAATTTAATTTACCCTAACCCAACTAAATATATTTTAGATACGTTAACATTAATTTAATAATAAACAAACACAATGAAATATATTTTTCGTTATGTTCAGAATGATTTTGGCGAAATTATTGCATACACAAATTTTCGCTTGTCTTATATGGCAAGAAGAGCGTTGCTATTTAAGCCAAAATCGCAAGTTTTACCTAATCGGCAAGACATATATATATATATATATACATGCAAGCAAGACAGCTATAATATTATGTGCAATTAAACATTTGAGATATTAAAAACCAGAGCTTCAGGCCTTTTAATATAAAGTGTCTTCAGATGAGACACTCAATGTATTGGATAGGGATTAGCTAAGATTCAAAGAAAGGGAATAAAAATGGGTGCTACATGTCTATTCCAAAACAAAGCTGTCTCCATACTGGAGCCACACAGATGTCGCAATACATGGTCACTTTCGTGTCTGATTAAAGAAGATTCTAAATAATTTCGTGAAATGACAGATCTGTTTCGTATTTTAATTAATGCTTTAACCCAGGCAGTGGGACGACCAGAAAACCTGAGGCGTGTAAAGAGGGCATTGGACTCATCACCAACCCTGACGAAATACCGATGGCGATTATTGTGTGGAAATTTAACCAGTAGAGTTTGAAACAAGTGCTGACTATGAAATTAGATAAATGTCCCTTAAATACACACAGGGAATGCCAGTATAAAATAACAGCCTGCGTATTCGATAATAATAATTTAGAGGTAATCCCAAAGTTTTACTGTACAATGAAAACCTCAAGCACTTAGGCCTTTCTGTGGGAGAGTTGGACTTCGGGGAAAAATTGCAATGAAAAGTATATTAAGAACTCACCTGCGCAGTCAAATGGTTGTGCATCTCTCTTACTGGGAGTGCAAGAGAGTCCATCTAGCATCCCTCTTACTGGGAGTGCAAGAGAGTCCATCTAGCATCCCTCTTACTGGGAGTGCAAGAGAGTCCATCAAGCATCCCTCTTACTGGGAGTGCAAGAGAGTCCATCAAGCATCCCTCTTACTGGGAGTGCAAGAGAGTCCATCAAGCATCCCTCTTACTGGGAGTGCGAGAGAGTCCATCAAGCATCCCTCTTACTGGGAGTACAAGAGAGTCCATCTAGCATCCCTCTTACTGGGAGTGCAAGAGAGTCCATCTAGCATCCCTCTTACTGGGAGTGCAAGAGAGTCCATCTAGCATCCCTCTTACTGGGAGTACAAGAGAGTCCATCTAGCATCCCTCTTACTGGGAGTGCAAGAGAGTCCATCTAGCATCCCTCTTACTGGGAGTACAAGAGAGTCCATCTAGCATCCCTCTTACTGGGAGTGAGAGGGTGTCCATCTAGCATCCCTCTTACTGGGAGTGAGAGGGTGTCCATCTAGCATCCCTCTTACTGGAGTGAGAGAGTCCATCTAGCATCCTCTTACTGGGAGTACAAGAGAGTCAATTTATCATCCTCTTACTGGGATACGAGAGAATCCATCTAGCATCCCTCTTACTGGGAGTACAAGAGAGTCCATCTAGCATCCCTCTTACTGGGATTGCGAGAGAGTCCATCTAGCATCCCTCTTACTGGGAGTGCGAGAGAGTCCATCTAGCATCCCTCTTACTGGGAGTACAAGAGAGTCCATCTAGCATCCCTCTTACTGGGAGTGCAAGAGAGTCCATCTAGCATCCCTCTTACTGGGAGTGCAAGAGAGTCCATCTAGCATCCCTCTTACTGGGAGTGCGAGAGAGTCCATCTAGCATCCCTCTTACTGGGATTGCAGAGAGTCCATCTAGCATCCCTCTTACTGGGAGTGCAGAGAGTCCATCTAGCATCCCTCTTACTGGGATTGCAGAGAGTCCATCTAGCATCCCTCTTACTGGGAGTGCAGAGAGTCCATCTAGCATCCCTCTTACTGGGAGTGCGAGAGAGTCCATCTAGCATCCCTCTTACTGGGAGTGCAAGAGAGTCCATCTAGCATCCCTCTTACTGGGAGTGCGAGAGAGTCCATCTAGCATCCCTCTTACTGGGAGTGCGAGAGAGTCCATCTAGCATCCCTCTTACTGGGAGTGCAAGAGAGTCCATCTAGCATCCCTCTTACTGGGATTGCGAGAGAGTCCATCTAGCATCCCTCTTACTGGGAGTGCGAGAGAGTCCATCTAGCATCCCTCTTACTGGGAGTGCGAGAGAGTCCATCTAGCATCCCTCTTACTGGGAGTGCAAGAGAGTCCATCTAGCATCCCTCTTACTGGGATTGCGAGAGAGTCCATCAAGCATCCCTCTTACTGGGAGTGCGAGAGAGTCCATCTAGCATCCCTCTTACTGGGATTGCGAGAGAGTCCATCTAGCATCCCTCTTACTGGGAGTACAAGAGAGTCCATCTAGCATCCCTCTTACTGGGATTGCGAGAGAGTCCATCTAGCATCCCTTTTACTGGGAGTACAAGAGAGTCCATCTAGCATCCCTCTTACTGGGAGTACAAGAGAGTCCATCTAGCATCCCTCTTACTGGGAGTGCAAGAGAGTCCATCTAGCATTCCTCTTACTGGGAGTGCGAGAGAGTCCATCTAGCATTCCTCTTACTGGGAGTGCAAGAGAGTCCATCTAGCATTCCTCTTACTGGGAGTGCGAGAGAGTCCATCTAGCATTCCTCTTACTGGGAGTGCAAGAGAGTCCATCTAGCATTCCTCTTACTGGGAGTGCGAGAGAGTCCATCTAGCATTCCTCTTACTGGGAGTGCGAAGAGTCCATCTAGCATTCCTCTTACTGGGAGTGCAGAGAGTCCATCTAGCATTCCTCCTACTGGGAGTGCAGAGAGTCCATCTAGCATTCCTCTTACTGGGAGTGCGAGAGAGTCCATCTAGCATTCCTCTTACTGGGAGTACAAGAGAGTCCATCTAGCATTCCTCTTACTGGGAGTGCAAGAGAGTCCATCTAGCATTCCTCTTACTGGGAGTGCGAGAGAGTCCATCTAGCATTCCTCTTACTGGGAGTGCAAGAGAGTCCATCTAGCATTCCTCTTACTGGGAGTGCGAGAGAGTCCATCTAGGCCAGCCTGGGAAGTCTCAGAGGTCTTGTTGAATACATTAGTACCGCAATGAACGAACTTTTGGCATTCTATTTTTTTTAATTATATGAATTTCTAGTTAAAATCTAGTTAAAGAGAGAGAAGGGGAGAGAGAGAGATAGAGAGAGAGAGAGAGAGAGAGAGAGAGAGAGAGAGAGAGAGAGAGAGAGAGAGAGAGAGATTTAAAAACATAATGCCAGAGTGAGCAGCAGAGAGTTGTGGTTACAAGAGGGAGGAAGCACACGGGAAAAGGATCACTATAGGAAAGGAAGTGAAAAATTCGTTAAGCAGTGGAAGACACCTTAAAACAGCGTTGGTCAATACAAAATTTGAATAAAGAAATCAAAAGTAAATTAAAGAAATTAAAAAGAGGTTCAAAACTCAGAGTAATTAACCCATAATTAAAATATATTGTGCAAAAAAAAAAAAACAGTTCTCTTGAGAGAAATAAAATAGAAATTCAAGGAATCAAATTAAATTACCTACACTTTAATTGTAAATGATACCGCGAGGGGGTCGCTGCCCCCCACAGTTTGGTTCCAGACCAGCCCTCCAGACCAGCCCTCCAGGCTGACTTAGCAATAGACTTAGTAGTGAAGAATAAAAATGTTCAGAATCTAGATATGATTGATTTATTAAAGGGGAGAAAATATTTTGATAAATTTGCTGAATACAGATGACCTGATGAATATAAATGAACTGAAAACAGGAATATTATTCGTCGCGAAAGGAATATAAGTCGTTTATAAGTGTGACCAGTGGTATGATGTATAATGCACTGGTTCCGTTTATAATGCACTGGTTCCGTTTATAATGCACTAGTTCCGCTTATAATGCACTAGTTCCGCTTATAATGCACTAGTTCAGTTTATAATGCTCTACTTCAGTTTATAATGTATTTTCTTTGTATATAAAGCTCAGATTTCATTTATAATGCACTACTACCGTTTATCAATTCTATGATTCACCTCATCCTTCATAGACCCATCTGCTGACACGTTCACCCCAATTATCTGAATACATTCACCTCCTCCATACTCTCTCCCTCCAATCTGATATACAATCTTTCGTGACCTAATATTTTTGTTATCCTCATCACCTTACTCTTTCCTATATTCACTTTAAATTTTCTTCTTTTACATACCCTACCAAATGCATCCACCAACCTATGCAACTTCTCTTCAGAATCTTCCAAAAGCACAGTGTCATCAGCAAAAAGCAACTGTGACAACTCCCACTTTGTATTTGATTCTTAATCTTTTAACCCCACACCTCTTGCCAACACCCAAGCATTCCCTTTTCTTACAACCCCATCTATAAATATATTGAACAACCATGGTGACATCACACATCCTTGTCTAAGGCCCACTTTTACTGGGAAATAGTCCCCCTCCATCCTACACACTCTAACCTGAGCATCACTATCCTCATAAAAACTCTTCACTGCTTTCAGTAACCTACCTCCTATTCCATACACCTGCAACATCTGCCACATTGCCCCCCTATCCACCCCATCATACACCTTTTCCAAATCCATAAATGCCACAAAAACCTCTTTACCCTTATCCAAATACTGTTCACCTATATGTTTCACTGCAAACACTTGGTCTACACTCCGAAGTGGTGCACTTCGGAGTCTGTGGAGACAGAACTTTGTCCATGGAAGTAAAGAAGGGAATGTATGAGAGTATAGTTATACCAACACTCTTATATGGGTGTGAAGCATGGGTGATGAATGTTGCAACGAGGAGAAGGCTGGAGGCAGTGAAGATGTCATGTCTGAGGTCAATGTGTGGTGTGAATATAATGCAGAGAATTCGGAGTTTGGAAATTAGGAGGTGCGGGATTACCAAAACTATTATCCAGAGAGCTGAGGAGGGGTTATTGAGATGGTTCGGACATGTAGAGAGAATGGAACGAGGGGCTTGGACTTCCAGCAAGCATGTGTGAGCGTATTTGATAGGAGTGAATGGAGACAAATGGTTTTTAATACTTGACGTGCTGTTGGAGTGTGAGCAAAGTAACATTTATGAAGGGATTCAGGGAAACCGGTAGGCCGGACTTGAGTCCTGGAGATGGGAAGTACAGTGCCTGCACTCTGAAGGAGGGGTGTTAATGTTGCAGTTTTATAACTGTAGTGTAAAGTACCCCTCTGGCAAGACAGTGATGGAGTGAATGATGGTGAAAGTTTTTCTTTTTCGGCCCACCCGACCTTGGTGGGAATCAGCCGATGTGTTAATAATAATAAAAATAATACCGTTTATTATTCACTAGTAACGTTTATGCGCTAGTACCGTTTATAATGTACTAGTACCGTTTGTAATGGACTAGTACTGTTTGTAATGGACTAGTACCGTTTATAATGGACTAGTACCATTTGTAATGAACTAGTACAGCTAATAATGTACTAGTACCGTTTGTAATGGACTATTACCATTTGTAATGGACCAGTACCGTTTGTAATGTATTAGTTCCGTTTATAATGTATTAGTACCGTTTGTAATGGACTAGTACCATTTGTAATGGACTAGTACCGTTTATAATTGACTAATACCGTTTGTAATGAACTAGTACCGTTTGTAATGGACTAGTACTGTTTGTAATGGACTAGTACCGTTTGTATTGGACTAATACCGTTTGTAATGCACTAGTACAGTTTGTAATGCACTAGTATCGTTTATAATGGAATAATATCGTTTATAATGGACTAATACTGTTTGTAATGTACTAGTACTGTTTATAATGGACTAATACCGTTTATAATGGACTAATACAGTTTGTAATGCACTAGTTTTAAATGGTATTCAACTCTTTATCTTTTTACTATCAATGCCAATTTACTCTTATTGAGACTAATCTAATGTCATATTACTAATCAAATGTCAAATTAATAGCACCTTGCTCTATCTGTTAAGTTTCTTGTGCTCATACGGAGCTATTTCAGTGTTCAGGTTTGAGTAGAGTCCCTTCAGGGTTTTCCAGGTGCAAATAATGGTGTACTTTTCTCGCATACGTTCCAAGGAATACAGCTGAAGGGTCTTGTGATGCTTTCAGAAGAGGAGTATTTGCTAACTAGATGTGGTATTAATCAATCTGGTTGCCATCGCATGTGAGAGGCATTGTGGATGTTACTCATCTCCCTCAAAAAGTTCCAGGAGCTATAATTCGGTCCTCTCAGGAGGTCTAGGAGCTGGAGATCAAAACCTTTTGAATCCTAGTAACTGTAATTTCCCTTCGGAGGTCAAGGAGCTGTAAATCAACACCATGAAAAGGCAAAGGTGCTCATCATAGTGTTGATGGCAAAGTATACCATCAAGTTGAGCATAAGACTTGTGTAACATTTGGGGTATTATTACTGGGTATCTTTGTTGCACATATGTCTTATTCGTCAACAGGAGCTGAAGATCAATACCCTGAAGAGGCCCTGAAGTAGTAGTGATGAAATATGAATCCATTATAATGAAACTGTATTGTCTATGTCCGTAGAGTTTTATACACTAAGTGGTGCTCCAACTTTCGCTTAATAAAAAAAAAATAACGATTCGGGGAGAAAATAGAGATTTACGTGGGAGGAGGTCGGGGGAAGGTGGTGTTAGTCTCACTGGTATTTCACAATAACTAACAGACTGATTTTTATTAAATTTTGGGTAGTTCTTCTATCCAAAGATGCTTAAGCATATCCTTTTAAAGAATTAACATTAAAAGCTTCATTGAGTTAATTTCCTAAAATTGTTGAGAGCTGTAAGCTATAGGCTAACATCTTCTAAGCAGCTAATACTACATATATGTGATATTACATTGCAGTATTACATATATAATTCTGTGATGTAGAATTTAGATGATATGACATTAATTTAATTTTTCAGGTTAATACCACAATTACTTAATGTTATAGATGATGCCATCCAATTTTTAGACTAATTTTAGCAAATTGGCATTTAAGAATGCCAAGTAAATTTAGAACCATTCTTTAGTTACCTCAGCAGTGAAAGTTTGAAACTGATATGAAGAGGCATTCTCAGGCTATTATGCAGAAAAATAGTTTAGAAAAGTGCAACTGCATTCAACAAGCAAGGAATCAACCATGTAGCACTGATGCATCTGAAGATTCTTAGCTTTGCAAGCACACCCAATTTGTTAATGTTGACAATTCACACACACACACACACACACACACACACACACACACACAGGTGATACACACACACACACACACACACACACACACACACACACACACACACACACACACACACACCAAAACTATTTTAACCTGTCTTCTGGTTAGAGACATTAGCGATGCAAATTTGAAACTGTTCAAAATAGTCATTCTCAAGTTATCACTAAGAAACATACGCCCAGTTTTTAAAAATTGACAAATTGGAACCCGAACAGCTGATTGACACTCCAATACATTTCCAAAGCCCATTGGAAAAGGCATCCTGGAGCCATTCCATGAAAACCGTTACACTTTTTTATTCATTTACAAAAATGGCAGTAACAATCCGAACTTTCCTCTTGGTCAAATATATATAAGCTTAGAAAACTTGAATCTGATGAGAAGACACAGTCATCTGATATGCAATGAATCTTAGAAAATGAAAAATCCATCATCTTTAGGCCTCCCCTTGTGGAAGGTGGGTACCACCTAAGAACATTTATAAAGCCATTAGTTGCAATCCAGACAATATCCATAATTCATTCTTGGTCACAGGTTGTAAGTTGCAGCAGATTTTTACAAAAGCTAAGATCTCCGGAAGTTTGGTCGAAAAATGAGTTGCCGAGGTCTCAGTCAGGTCTTGAGACCCGGTTACCATGGCGAGGTCAACTGTTCGCATTATAGGTAACGCAGGTGAACAATTTATAAATCATTTTGACCTGTGAGGTCAGTCTCTGCTTTCGTCACTAATAAGGTTTTAAACTAGCACTAGCTAGCCAGAACTAACAGCATCTCATTAAAAAAAAGATATTCATGCTATCAAGCACACACACACAAGTAAAAATCAATCACAAGTTAAACTAACAACAAAGCACAAAAAACTATTTTTTTAAATGAAGTGAAGACTTCGCTAAAAGCTCTCCGATGGTAGTACAGGAAACTCATTAATTATAGAACACCAGAGCTTAGACGAGAGGCCAAATGTTGAAAGCAGTTAAAATATGAAACACAGTCAGAAGCATTCTACAAGTTACGTAGAGAGGAACAGGTGACTTGGTGGGTTATGTGTGGCTTATTCATGGTCTACTGAAAACATCTCGTAGGAAGATTCTTGTTGACAGAGGAGGTTAACTCTCTTGCTCGAAATAGCAGACTTCACTTCAGCATCTTCATAGACAAACATACTATTGTTGTCAGCAGTCCTGCAAGACCTACATAGTCATACAGCATGGGTGATCAAATTCTTGAAGCAGGTGGTGACTCAGTTTCCTCTTGGCAATATTGCTCTGGCAATATTTCTTATATCTGCTTCTTGTAACCACTCCTGGAACCTCTGAACCACAGGCTGGACAGAAGTATATTAGACCAGGACCAACTGACCGCAATGGTAAGCAGTGACTCGGGACCCACCAGAACTTGCATCCAAGACAAGAGCAGCAAGGATTTTATGGACTCGGCAAAATAATCTCCCTTTATCTCTTATACCCATCAGTAAAAATCCTCGATTCACGAGGCATGAACTGGAACAGTACCTCTGATACCGTCCAAAGCGAGCAGAGTCTCAGCCCACACTGACCACAATTCAAGAATGGCAGTCCGCATCCCAATAGGAAGCGACCCTGGGTGTCCAACACGAGAAACACAAGATTTTTCCCACAATCAGGGTTGTCAGGCACCTGTCTAACACGACACAGATATCACAAGCTCAGCTCATAATAGGGGATATTCAGGGGATAGACTGCCAGATTCTAAATAAAAGACTCTCAACAGGGAATGTGGGGAAAGTCAAAGACAAATCCATAAGACAGAAGCCATTCAAAATATTGTATAAATACAGGTATGTGCATATCGCGAGATTGTGGAAATAAGATTCATATGCACAGTCAGTATATTTACTGAAGGCCGCTTTTCACCACTAGTCTCGAAACGTATACTTAATAAATGATTTGATTGTAAATGTCTTATTCTCACAGCGTCCAACACGCAGAGAAGGAAAGACAAAGCTCAGGAGTAGATCCGGCAGTCATAAACAAGCGAGACCTAACAATCTGTGTAACAATAACCTAACAAAATAGTAACAAACTTATAAAAATAATCGAACAGAAGATAATGATCTAGCAATGACTAGAACAGAGACGCATAGAACCACTAGTAGCAGTCACTTAAATGACGCTGTAACACTTAAATCAAAGAGAAAACTCTTTTAAACCCACATAATCTTAAAACAACACAGCAACCTTCAAAACAAGCTTCAAAAGCAATGTAACAACGTTCAAAAGCAACGCAGCAATCTTCAAAAATAACATAGCAGCCTTCAAAAAATACGCAGCAACTTTCAAAAACAACGCAGCAACATTCAAAAACAAAGCAGCAAGGTTCGAAAACAACGCAGTAGCCTTCAAAAACAACGCAGCAGCCTTCAAAATCAACGCAACATCCTTCAAAAACAACGCAGCAACCTTCAAAAGAACGCAGCAACCTTAAAAACAACGCAGCAACCTTCAAACATAACGCAGCAGCCTTCAAAGACAACGCAGCAGCCTTCAAAAACAACGCAGCAGCCTTCAAAAACAACGCAGCAACCTTCAAAAACAACGCAGCAAGGTTCGAAAATCACGCAGCAACTATCAAAAACAACGCAGACGTCGAAAACCAATAAAAATCACGCAACAAATTTGAAAATAAACGCATTAGCTCTCGAAAAACCACGAAGAAACTTTAAAAAACACGAAGCAACTGTTAAAAAAACCACGCAACAACTAATAAAAACCACGCAACAGCGATTAAAAAACATGCCGCAGAGTGGAATTCAAAGTTAGATTATTCTTTCTAACTAGGATAAGAAGAGCCTTTACTGGAGATTTTTCACTAGGGCTTTATAGGGGCATTTACGATGCGGTTTACAGGGACATTTGCAATGCTGTTTTTAGGGAAACTTACAATACAGTTTACAAGGCCATTGATGATGTTTTATAATGATATTTATTGTGTGATTTACAGGGAGAATTAATGAGGCATTTGCTATGGAAGTTTTCCATACATTTACACCGTGTGTAGAAACTTACCGTGATATTTACAGACATTTACGGAGCATTTACGTTAAGGGGTTTAGAGTGAAATTTACATTGAAAATTTACTCTTATGATACAGATAGCGATATTTGCATAAGAAATATTTGAACATAATCTACAGTGGGGAATTAATAACATACTTGCAGTGAGGGATATACAAGAGCATGTACAGTGAAGGTAACAGTGATTTACAGTGCTGGTGAAGACATGGAGCACAGGTGTTGTGGTTCCCATTGAAGGTTAAAAGAAGTTACAATGTATTTACAACAAATTTACAATTGAAAATTCTCGTAAAAAATATGACGATTTACACTGCCTTTACTGCAAAGTTAACAGTGGAGATATAATCATATTAAGCTTATTTTCATGATTTACAATGCTTTTTCACACTAGAATCCTACATTGTAGCAACGTGGGCTGCTGGCAGCAACAGCACGATTGATCTTGCAGTCAGCAATAAAGTCTAACCTCGGTTTGGGCTGCGAGGGTAGAGTCACCCTCGAAACTGGTCACGGGTTTGCTGAGAGGAACCTAAACAGAGATTCATCTATAGTATTTCCTAAATATTCTTTCAGTCTACAACATTCAACTAACACACTGTGTAGGAGGTCCAGTGTGTTAGTATTTGGTTTTATTCTGCCTCTTGGTTTAATTCCTTCAGGTGCTGCGCAACTCTGGTTCCTAAGGTTCCTAAGGCCAGTCGACTGCTTAAACGACTTAGGGACCTAGAGAAAAGTTCTTAAAGTTAAGCGAATCAGTTTTTCTGACAGGAACTCATCTTGTAGCTTAAGATGTTGACCTGGATGGCAATAGTCCATATATATTTCCAATTCTTTTTTTTTTTTGACGAATTGTTTACCAAAAATATATTCCATGAGATCTGAAGGCATTTTTACCATGGCCTTTCTAATGTGAGCCAAAAGTAGTGTCATCAAAGTGATGATACGAGGTACAAGGTATGCTAAGACAAGATGTGAAACACAGCTAAGACGTGAGTTATAAGGTCTGCTAACACAGCTAAGATGAGTTACAAGGTGTGCTGACACAGCTAAGGTATGAGCTACAAGGTGTGCTGACACAGCTAAGGTGTCAGCTACAATGTGCTGACACAGCTAAGGTGTCAACTACAAGGTGAACAACACAGCTTCAATTCGTGTTGACGCCGCCGTCTCGAAATCTATGAAAACGTTTCATTTTTTTGGGTCCTTTTCCATCAGCCTCTTTCATAACCTTCCCGCCCCCCTTCTCTCTCTCTCTCTCTCTCTCTCTCTCTCTCTCTCTCTCTCTCTCTCTCTCTCTCTCTCTCTCTCTCTCTCTCTCTCTCTCTCTCTCTCTCTCTCTCCTTTCTCCTTCAGAACCTTCCCTCCAATGTCTTTCAGAACCCTTAACCCTCTGTTTCAACCCTCCACCTTCTCTTTTTCAGAACCTTCCAACCTCTTTCAGAATCCTCTACCCCCTGTTAGAACCCTTCATCGCCTCTTCCAGGACCCTCCCCCTCTTTCAGAACCCTCCCACTTTCCTATGAGAGCCCTCCACCCTTTCTCTCCTACATGAAGTTTACGTTTTACTGAAGATAAATTTCTTCTCTCAGTGAGGACGATATTCCCAAATTCTCCTTTCTTATACATCTGGGATGAACTGTCTTAATATATGGTAATCCCAGGTAATAGTGACTCCAGAGGTGATGAAAGAAACCTTCTGAAGCTGACGTAGCTGATGAACCGTAAAGTTTACCTGACGGTATCCCTCATTGTCCTGCTGATATCTTCCACTTCATGCTGACATTTATTAACACCTTGTGTGAGCTCCTATTCTGTGTATCTATAATATACAATATGAAAGCAGTAAAAAGATGATCTATACAGTTTTTGAATAATAAAAGAAAAAAACGTTTTCTGTACAGCCAGAACCTCAGCACACATCACTGAAAAAAGACTTGCAGAGAAGCCAGAGCCAGAATCCTGGATTAAAAGCAGTGATATGCTGTCCTGAAACAGTTTCAACAAGGGGAAAGTTCCAGAGAACTTGGAGGCCCTTGTGACATGAAGCAGAATTGGAGGATTGTGTTCAGCTGCTGTTTTATTAAAGGCAGGCAAGACAGTCTTTAACTGGATGAGCATGACCAGGTTGGTGGTTGCTATCACACATTTGTAGACAAAGGTTGCGAGAGTGAAGCAAGAGCATTGCTGAGATGACCTACGAGTCCATAAGTAAGATTGACTAGAACCAGATCACAAAATGGGCATCTGGAATGGGCGCAATTGCGTGATGATTCTGATGAAGTGGTGTTTGATGAACAGGATCCAGGTTTCAATGGAGTACCTCAAGAAAATGTTCCTTAGAAGAACAAAAAAAATTTGAAAAAGTCTTCAAGCTACTGAAAAATGTCTACCCAGGACTTCAAGAGCAATCTTAGTGAAGCCACACTACTATCACCAGAGTGATAAATATTAAAGCCACACTACTATCACCAGAGTGATAAATATTAAAGCCACACTACTATCACCAGAGTGATAAATATTAAAGCCACACTACTATCACCAGAGTGATAAATATTAAAGCCACACTACTATCACCAGAGTGATAAATATTAAAGCCACACTACTATCACCAGAGTGATAAATATTAAAGCCACACTACTATCACCAGAGTGATAAATATTAAAGCCACACTACTATCACCAGAGTGATAAATATTAAAGCCACACTACTATCACCAGAGTGATAAATATTAAAGCCACACTACTATCACCAGAGTGATAAATATTAAAGCCACACTACTATCACCAGAGTGATAAATATTAAAGCCACACTACTATCACCAGAGTGATAAATATTAAAGCCACACTACTATCACCAGAGTGATAAATATTAAAGCCACACTACTATCACCAGAGTGATAAATATTAAAGCCACACTACTATCACCAGAGTGATAAATATTAAAGCCACACTACTATCACCAGAGTGATAATTATTAAAGCCACATACTATCACCAGAGTGATAAATATTAAAGCACACTACTATCACCAGAGTGATAAATATTAAAGCCACACTACTATCACCAGAGTGATAAATATTAAAGCCACACTACTATCACCAGAGTGATAAATATTAAAGCCACACTACTATCACCAGAGTGATAAATATTAAAGCCACACTACTATCACCAGAGTGATAAATATTAAAGCCACACTACTATCACCAGAGTGATAAATATTAAAGCCACACTACTATCACCAGAGTGATAAATATTAAAGCCACACTACTATCACCAGAGTGATAAATATTAAAGCCACACTACTATCACCAGAGTGATAAATATTAAAGCCACACTACTATCACCAGAGTGATAAATATTAAAGCCACACTACTATCACCAGAGTGATAAATATTAAAGCCACACTACTATCACCAGAGTGATAAATATTAAAGCCACACTACTATCACCAGCGTGATAAATATTAAAGCCACACTACTATCACCAGAGTGATAAATATTAAAGCCACACTACTATCACCAGAGTGATAAATATTAAAGCCACACTACTATCACCAATGTGATAAATATTAAAGCCACACTACTATCACCAGTGTGATAAATATTAAAGCCACACTACTATCACCAGAGTGATAAATATTAAAGCCACACTACTATCACCAGTGTGATAAATATTAAAGCCACACTACTATCACCAGATTGATAAATATTAAAGCCACATTACTATCACCGGAGAGATAAATATTAAAGCCACACTACTATCACCAGAGTGATAAATATTAAAGCCACACTACTATCACCAATGTGATAAATATTAAAGCCACACTACTATCACCAGTGTGATAAATATTAAAGCCACACTACTATCACCAGAGTGATAAATATTAAAGCCACACTACTATCACCAGAGTGATAAATATTAAAGCCACACTACTATCACCAGTGTGATAAATATTAAAGCCACACTACTATCACCAGAGTGATAAATATTAAAGCCACATTACTATCACCGGAGAGATAAATATTAAAGCCACACTACTATCACCAGAGTGATAAATATTAAAGCCACACTACTATCACCAATGTGATAAATATTAAAGCCACACTACTATCACCAGTGTGATAAATATTAAAGCCACACTACTATCACCAGAGTGATAAATATTAAAGCCACATTACTATCACCAGAGTGATAAATATTAAAGCCACACTACTATCACCAATGTGATAAATATTAAAGCCACACTACTATCACCAGTGTGATAAATATTAAAGCCACACTACTATCACCAGATTGATAAATATTAAAGCCACATTACTATCACCGGAGAGATAAATATTAAAGCCACACTACTATCACCAGTGTGATAAACATTAAAGCCACACTACTATCACTAGTGTAATAAACATTAAAGCCACACTACTATCACCAGTGTAATAAACATTAAAGCCACACTACTATCACCAGTGTGACAATAGTGTGGCTTTAACATCCAGTAGATGGGATGCAGGTAGACACAACTGGGAGCATCTTGACTTACTGGTGACTAGGTTATGCAGCAGGAATCTGCTCTGCCATGTTAGTTTTAGATCTGAGTGCAACCAGGACCTTCCAGTCAGATCCATGTCAGATGTACGAATTAGAGCAAAACTGCGCTGAGTTCTTCTGCAGTTGTTTAAGAACAGCGCAGATTGCGACTAGGCGAGAAATACGAAACATCAACATCAGCTTTTAGGAAGTTTGGCCACAGAAATTCTTGGTTGACCTGTGAGAATTCTTGGGTGACCTGCAAAAATTATTGGTTGACCTGCCAAAATTCTTGGTTGAATTTATCTAAAAATATATATATATATATATATATATATATATATATATATATATATATATATATATATATATATATATAAAATATATACCGGCTATACTCTTCTGAAACCCGAAGTATTCTTTTTAAACTGCGAAATAATTAATTTTATTTTTATTTGTATTTTTTTGTTTTGTTTTTTACCTATTATTTCATACCAGTTGTTGTTCATAAATAAGAAGATTTAACACTGCCCACCCCTGCTTTCCTTCCTAACTCCTGCCTTCCTTCCAAACTCCTGCCTTTCTACTAAACTCTTGCCTTCCTCACAAACTCCTGCCTTCATCACAAGCCCCTGTTTCTCAGAAACCCCTGCCTTCATAGCAAACCCTTCTCTTCCTCACAAACTCCTGCCTTCATCACAAGCCCCTGCTTTCATCAGAAACCCCTGCCTTCATAGCAAACCCTTCTCTTCCTCACAAACTCCTGCCTTCATCACAAGTCCCTGCTTTCATCAGAAACCCCTGCCTTCATAGCAAACCCTTCTCTTCCTCACAAACCCCTAGCCTTCATCAGAAACATCTACCTTCCTCACAAACCCTGTCTTCATCACAAACCCCTGCCTTCATCACAAACCCCTGCCTTCCTAATAAGCCCTGCCTTTCTCATAAGCCCCTGCCTTCCTCATAAACCCCTGCCTTCTTCACAACCCCTGCCTTCCTCACAAACCCCTGCCTTCTTCACAACTCCTGCCTTCATCACAAACCCTTGCCTTCATCACAAACCCCTGCCTTCATCACAAACCACTCTTCCTAACAAGCTCCTGCCTTTTTCACAAGCCCTTACTTTCATCACAAACCCCTGCCTTCATCAGAAACTCCTACCTTCATCACAAGCCCCTGCCTTCATCACTAACACCTGCCTTCATCAGAAACTCCTACCTTCATCACAAGCCCCTGCCTTCATCACTAACACCTGCCTTCATCAGAAACCCATACCTCCCTCACAAGTACCTGCCTTCCTCCTTTTCATACACTCCAACAGACACCACAGCCAGGTTGATTAAGAACCAACCTGAGCTCATCCAGTTTCCTCTTGAAGACAGCCAGGGAAGTGTTGGTAATCCCCCTTATATGTGAATGAAGGACGTTGAATAGTCTTGACCCCCAATCCCTCCCTCACTCTCTCCCTTACTCTCTCTCTCACTCTCTCCCTCACTTTCTCCCTCTTCTCACACCTCTCTTCATCAATGTGCCTGCTTTTGCTTTTTCATGCAACCTTCCCTACAAAATTCTCCCATTTTCACCTATTATTTCTAAGTATTTATTGGGTAGATAGGAGGAGTTTCTATGATATTCTATATGCTACTCTATTCTAGATGATATTCTATATGCTACTCTGTTCTAGATGATATTCTATATGCTACTCTATTCTAGATGATATTCTATATGCTACCTTATTCTAGACGATATTCTATACCGTCTAGAATGCTATCTAGAGGATAGTTACAAAGCTGGCACAAAAGTTAAGCTGCCAGTCAAACTCCATCACACAGGTGGCCTCACCCACAAGTTGGGGGTAGCCTGGAAGCGTTCATGGGGGCTGAGGAGGGGGCTGAGGAGGGGGATGAGTAGGCGGCTGATGAGGGGGCTGAGTTGGCGGCTGATGAGGGGGCTGATGAGGGGCTGGCTGAGGACGGGCTGAGGAGGGGACTCGGTGTCTGCAAGTAGTGGGATGTCCCCACAGTGAGAGTCTCGGTATAATTACTGATGATGAGAAAAGCAGCTGGTGTGTGTGTGGGGGGGGGGTGTAGCTTGTGTTCCCGTCTGCACCAGCTGCGTCTCTCCCTCCACCTCATGGCAGCTGGTGTTCCCAGTTGGTGTTCCCAGTTGGCAGTTGGTGTTCCCAGCCGCACCAGCTGCCTCCCTCCCTCCCTCCTTCTAGCAGCTCGTATTCGCAGCAGCACCATCTGCCTTCCTTCCACTTAGCAGCTGGTATTCCCAGCAACACCAGCTGTCTCCCTCCTCTTATCAGCTGGTGTTCTGAGCAGCACCAGCTGTCTCCCTCTCTCCATCTTTTTGCTTTATTGTCTCTCTGGGCGCACAACTGTCCTCAAAATTCCCTTAATGAAGATGTAGGTAGGGAAGGGGAGGGAACAGGGAAGAGAAAGAAGAGAAAGGAAGCAGTGGAAAGGGAGAAGAAATAACAGAAAGGAAGGAGGAGAATAGAGTGGGAAGAGGTGAAGAGAAACGAGTGAAAAACTTGGGACTCCACTGGAAACATATGTGTTAGTCTGTGTTAAATTGTCACAATATTTCGTTAGTGTGTCTCATATTTACCTTATTTATTGTAATCAGGTTTGTCAGGAAACAGGATTTTGGTCGTCTGACCGAGGCCTTCCACTGGCTAACCGGTGCACCCCTTTAAAAATATGGTTATGATTTTAACCAGATATAATTCAGTCTGCAAAATGACACACATACCCTGAGTGAAAGTTATTTCACCTTGAGAAAGAGGGTAGAGAGGTGCTGGAGGAGAAGGGAGCACTGAGGGGTGAAGAGGGATGGATGGTAGAAGGTAGGGAGGTGCTGGAGGAGAGGGGAGCACTGAGGGGTGAAGAGGGATGGACGGTAGAAGGTAGGGAGGTGCTGGAGGAGAGGGGAGCACTGAGGGTGAAGAGGGATGGATGGTAGAAGGTAAGGAGGTGCTGGAGGAGAGGGGAGCACTGAGGGGTGAAGAGGGATGGATGGTAGAAGGTAGGGAGGTGCTGGAGGAGAGGAGAGCACTGAGGGGTGAAGAGGGATGGATGGTAGAAGGTAGGGAGGTGCCAGAGGAGAGGAGAGCACTGAGGGGTGAAAAGGGATGGATGGTAGAAGGTAAGGAGGTGCTGGAGGAGAGGGGAGCACTGAGGGGTGAAGAGGGATGGATGGTAGAAGGTAGGGAGGTGCTGGAGGAGAGGGGAGCACTGAGGGTGAAGAGGGATGGATGGTAGAAGGTAAAGAGGTGCTTAAGGAGAGGGGAGCACTGAGGGTAAAGAGGGATGGATGGTAGAAGGTAGGGAGGTGCTGGAGGAGAGGGAGCACTGAGGGGTGAAGAGGGATGGATGGTAGAAGTAGGGAGGTGCTGGAGGAGAGGGGAGCACTGAGGGGTGAAGAGGGATAGATGGTAGAAGTAGGGAGGTGCTGGAGGAGAGGGGAGCACTGAGGGGTGAAGAGGGATGGATGGTAGAAGGTAAGGAGGTGCAGGATGAGAGGGGAGCACTGAGGGGTGAAGAGGGATGGACGGTAGAAGGTAAGGAGGTGCTGGAGGAGAGGGGAGCACTGAGGGGTGAAGAGGGATGGACGGTAGTAGGAAGAGACACTGGAATAAGCGTCTAAAAGAAATGTTTCCAGATCTGCACATAGAAACTACTCCTCATGAGAGCAGGTGACTCACGAAATCGTAATAAAATGATTGCAAACAAATCATGGAACGGGTGGGACTTGAACCCTTGGCAAGTGAGTCCTAAAACTCACAGGTCAGCGCGTTAATCATTTGTGGTCACAATGGTGGCCCATACTTACCTTCCTATTGTGTAAAGAAATATACCTAGTTGAATGAACCTTATTAGAGCCAGCTGGTTGAGAAATAAATCCCAGGTGCTGCATGCATAAGTATGTTGTCTATTTCACTTTCGAAATCCGAAGGATTTACATTAATGTCAAATATATTTCTTGTAGAGTGACTTGAAATAATTAAAAAAGCTATGAGTCCATACAAGTGTTTATGTTTGGTATCTCTTCACCGAGGCTGTGATCTGAGTAAATTATATTATTGATTTCTCAAGATTCTTATAAGTTCCTCAGTGTTAATGAAGATTAAAGGTAAAATATTTTCAATTCTAACAAGTCAGTTATCTGCTGGTTCAATGCTAACTGCTCACACATTCATGGGAATTCTGTGGTATGAAGCCATTGAGTTCCAGCACTTCCCAGTACAGTGTTGTTCTCTGTAAATCATAGAACCGGTGGGAGTTGAATCCATGAGTTCAAACCCCACCCGTTCCCTGATTTGTTAGCAATCATGTTATTACGATTTCGTGAGACCTCTTGTCCGTCCTCTTCTACTTCACCTGAGGGAGGTCGAAGTCTCCCACGAAGATAATATTTGACGAAGGATTATCAGGACTTTTCAGACTGTTTTTTATCTTTCTTTTCTTTTCAGCAAATTCCCTGGTCGCTTCTGAATAAGAATAATTCCCAAAGGTTTAATTCTCCACTTGATCCACCTACTTCCACTTGATTTTAACAATAAGTGCAGATACGTGAAACTTCCTCACAGTAACCTGTTCCTCCTTACAACTTATTAACTTAATCACATCTATAAAAATTATAATTTGAGATCCATGGTTCATGAAGGTTACAAACATGCCATTTATTTCTGTGAGCTGGGCATTTATATTGGAATATTTTTTTTGTATTTTTTTTCTTGCTTTGAATAATGTTGAAGAATAAATAATTTATTCCGTTTATGTTGTTTTGCATTGATGATTTTATGCTGACTTTATTATTGGCGAGATTGATAGGTTGTCCAGTGTTGCTCCCACTCGTCCTGTTGTGGTTGTCCAGTGTTGCTCCCACTCGTCCTGTTGTGGTTGTCCAGTGTTGTCCCACTCTTCCTGTTGTGGTTGTCCAGTGTTGCTCCCACTCTTACTGTTGTGGTTGTCCAGTGTTGCTCCCACTCGTCCTGTTGTGGTTGTCCAGTGTTGCTCCCACTCTTCCTGTTGTGGTTGTCCAGTGTTGCTCCCACTCGTCCTGTTGTGGTTGTCCAGTGTTGCTCCCACTCGTCCTGTTGTGGTTGTCCAGTGTTGCTCCCACTCGTCCTGTTGTGGTTGTCCAGTGTTACTCCCACTCGTCCTGTTGTGGTTGTCCAGTGTTGCTCCCACTCGTCCTGTTGTGGTTGTCCAGTGTTGCTCCCACTCGTCCTGTTGTGGTTGTCCAGTGTTGCTCCCACTCGTCCTGTTGTGGTTGTCCAGTGTTGCTCCCACTCGTCCTGTTGTGGTTGTCAGTGTTGCTCCCACTCGTCCTGTTGTGGTGCTGTCCACGTCCTGTGTGGTTGTCTGTTCTCCACTCGTCCTGTTGTGGTTGTCCAGTGTTGCTCCCACTCGTCCTGTTGTGGTTGTCCAGTGTTGCTCCCACTCGTCCGTGTTGTGGTTGTCCAGTGTTGCTCCCACTCGTCCTGTTGTGGTTGTCCAGTGTTGCTCCACTGTCCTGTTGGTTGTCATGTTGCTCCACTGTCCTGTTGTGGTTGTCCAGTGTTGCTCCCACTCGTCCTGTTGTGGTTGTCCAGTGTTGCTCCCACTCGTCCTGTTGTGGTTGTCCAGTGTTGCTCCATTCCTGTTGGTTTCTTGTCCCTGTCTGTGTGGTTGTCAGTGTTGCTCCCACTGTCCTGTTGTGGTTGTCAGTGTTGCTCCCACTCGTCCTGTTGTGGTTTCCAGTGTTGCTCCCACTGTCCTGTTGTGGTTGTCAGTGTTGCTCCCACTCGTCCTGTGTGGTTGTCATGTTGCCCACTGTCCTGTTGTGGTTGTCCGTGTTGCCCCACTGTCCTGTTGTGGTTGTCCAGTTGCTCCACTCGTCCTGTTGTGTTGTCAGTGTCTGTCCCACTCGTCCTGTGTGGTCCCACTGCCGGTTTGTCCAGTGTTGCTCCCACTCGTCCTGTTGTGGTTGTCCAGTGTTGCTCCCACTCGTCCTGTTGTGGTTGTCCAGTGTTGCTCCCACTCGTCCTGTTGTGGTTGTCCAGTGTGCTCCCACTCGTCCTGTTGTGGTTGTCAGTGTTGCTCCACTCGTCCTGTTGTGGTTGTCCAGTGTTGCTCCCACTCGTCCTTTTGGTTCTGGTCCACTCGTCCTGTTGTGTTCAGTGTTGCTCCCACTCGTCCTGTTGTGGTTGTCCAGTGTTCTCCCACTCGTCCTGTTGTGGTTGTCCTGTTGCTCCATGTCCTGTTTGGTTGTCCAGTGTTCTCCCACTCGTCCTGTGTGGTCAGTGTGTATGTCTGGGTGCCAGTTGCTGTGTGGGTTTCTGTTCCCACCGTCTGTTGTGGTTGTCAGTGTTGCTCCCACTGTCCTGTTGTGGTTGTCGTGTTGCTCCCATGTCCTGTTGTGGTTGTCAGTGTGCTCCCACTGTCCTGTTGTGGTTGTCCAGTGTTGCTCCCACTCGTCCTGTTGTGGTTTCTGTTGCCCCATGTCTGGTGGTGTAGATTTGTCCAGTCCTGTGTGGTCTGAGTTGTTGGGTATTCTGGTGCTCCCATGTATGGCTGGTGTGTGGTATTCTGGTGCCAGTATGCTGTTGGGTATTCGGTGCCCACGTCGTTGGTGTCAGGTGTATTCTGGTGCCAGTATGCTGGTGTGGGTATTCTCCTCTCCTGTTGTGGCTGTGTGTGGTATTCCTGTGTGCCTAGTATGACTGTGTGGTGGGTATTCTGGTGCCCAGTATGGCTGGTGTGGTATTCTGTGCCCAGTATGGCTGTGTGGGTATTCTGGTGCCCAGTAAGGCTGTGTGGTATTCTGGTGCCCAGT
This sequence comes from Cherax destructor, assembly GCA_009830355.1. Classification (NCBI taxonomy): domain Eukaryota; kingdom Metazoa; phylum Arthropoda; class Malacostraca; order Decapoda; family Parastacidae; genus Cherax; species Cherax destructor. The sequence continues at coordinate 24,039 of WNWK01011171.1, forward strand.
ATGGCTGGTGTGGTATTCTGCTGCCCTAGTATGGCTGGTGTGGGTATTCTGGTGCCCAGAATGGCTGAGTGTGGGTATTCTGGTGCCAGTATGGCTGGTGTGGTATTCTGGTGCCTGTATGGCTGTTGTGGTATTCTGGTGCCCAGTATGGCTGTGTGGTTGTCTGTGCTCCATTGCTGGTGTGGCATTTGTCCCAGTATGGCTGGTGTGGTATTCTGGTGCCCATGCTGTGTGGGTATTTGTGCCCATGGCTGTGGGTATTCTGGTGCCTCAGTATGGCTGTTGTGGGTATTCTGTGCCCTAGTATGGCTGGTGTGGGTATTCTGGTGCCCAGTATGGCTGGTGTGGGTATTCTGGTGCCCAGTAGTAGTGGACTGGTGTGTGGGGTATTCTGGTGCCCAGTATGGCTGGTGTGGGTATTCTGGTGCCTAGTATGGCTGGTGTGGGTATTCTGGTGCCCAGTATGGCTGGTGTGGGTATTCTGGTGCCCAGTATGGCTGGTGTGGGTATTCTGGTGCCTAGTATGGCTGTGTGGGTATTCTGGTGCCTAGTATGGCTGGTGTGGGTATTCTGTGCCAGTATGGCTGGTGTGGGTATTCTGGTGCCCAGAATGGCTGGTGTGGGTATTCTGGTGCCCAGTATGGCTGGTGTGGGTATTCTGGTGCCCAGTATGGCTGTGTGGGTATTCTGGTGCCTAGTATGGCTGTGTGTGGGTATTCTGGTGCCCAGTATGGCTGGTGTGGGTATTCTGGTGCCCAGTATGGCTGGTGTGGGTATTCTGGTGCCCTAGTATGGCTGGTGTGGGTATTCTGGTGCCTAGTATGCTGGTGTGGGTATTCTGAGTATGGCTGGTGTGGGTATTCTGGTGCCCAGTAATGGCTGATTGGGTATTCTGGTGCCAGTATGGCTGGTGTGGGTATTCTGGTGCCCTAGTATGGCTGTTGGGTATTCTGGTGCCCAATATGGCTGTGTGGGTATTCTCTGCCCAGGATGGCTGTGTGGGTATTCTGGTGCCAGTATGGCTGGTGTTGGTATTCTGGTGCCCAGTATGGCTGGTGTTGGTATTCTGGTGCCCAGTATAGCGGGTGTTGGTATTCTGGTGCCTAGTATGGCTGGTGTTGGTATTCTGGTGCCTAGTATGGCTGGTGTGGGTATTCTGGTGCCTAGTATGGCTGGTGTGGGTATTCTGGTGCCTAGTATGACTGTGTGGATTCTGTGCCTATTTTTGATTTGGTGCCTAATATCGTCTTTATTTTCCATATGTTTTATTCTGTCCCTAGTATTCTTTTGGATTCTGTGCCTATTTGGATTCTCTTGTCCTTACCAGGTCTTATCTCTCATACGATCTGAAAGTGCTAGTATGCTGAGGTTAGTATTCTGCAAGTAGAAACAGTGGGATATTCTAGTCCTAGATGGCTGTGTTATTCTTGCTAGTATGACAGCGGATGTGATTTACCAAAATTTTCCATGTTATCCCATTTTAATAGAGCGTCTTCTCAGTTATCCCACCCAAGTTGTGAAGGTGTGTGAAAAGTGGATAGACTCAGTTTTACTGATCACATGAATAAGCTGTGGAGTGTGAACATTTCCAGGCTAAACCCCACCCGTTCCCTGATCTATTTCGTTTTTCTCATTTGAATCATCGGACATCTTCCAGTGACAGAATCTACACTCCCAAAGCGACACCTTCTCGTTCCACGCATTTTCTTGCATTTTCTGGAGAGGGAAGAGGAGGGAGGGGGGAGGCTGACGTCGTTTTAACCCATATTTATATATTCCTTTGATATAGAATTTACGCATGTGTCCAGCGTTAGCAATATTTATCATAATTTTTGTGCCTTGGGTCTTCATCTGATTTTCTACGAGGGAAGACAGGAAGAACTGGGAAGTACACGGGGTACATGAAACATGAAGAACTAAGATGATGGAGGAGAACTAAGCTGATGGAGGTGGATTTGTTGTTGTTGTAGGTTCGCCGGTCTTGTCCCGGCCAGGGTCTTCTCCAGATGATGACCCGGCATTGGCCCCCCCGGGTGGAGGGTGATGGAGGTGGAGAACTAAGATGATGGAGGTGGAGAACTAAGCTGATGGAGGTGGAGAAGGTCATGTGCCAGAGTATCATGAACATGACCAGAGGAGCAGGACCAGACCAGCATGATTAGAGATGATCGTTGCCTCGGTTACATCAGGTGGAGAAATTAGATTATGGAGCATGATAGTGGCGGTGAGCAGGCAGTTGCAGCCACTGACTATCATGACTGGTTCATCTAGAGCAAAGAGAGGGCGAGTGAACGAGTGTTAAAATAGATGGGAACTACACAGTGATGAGAGTCTGAATATAGTATAAAGGTTAAGGGAAACTAAAGGAGAGACTAGAGATGACTTACCTAATTAGGAAGTGCCCGGAAATAGAGAAGTTAGTCTTACTAAAACTGATAAACAGCAGTAAGAACGAGGGAAGGTCACAGTTTACTCAGAGATGACGTGTGGTTTATTTCGAAGAGAACCTAAAGATATAGAAACGGAGAAATGCAGAGAAAAGTGTGTCGAGTAGTCAGGAATGAAGAGCAGGTGTGAGAAGCGGAGAAAGAATTCGAGAATAACATGGCTTCAAGGGCAAGATTAAAATTAAATTTGTTTACTGGGAAGGACAAGAAATATATAATATTTCTTTACATAATAGTAGACGGCTGGAATGAAGATTTAGATTTAGATTTTGCCGCCAAAGTGGCTGGTTTATTATGCACCATATCCGTCTCATGGAAGGTAGCGCAAGAGCATATGGATACATAAAAGGTCTAGGAACAAGACACAAAAGGGTTTACAAAAGTGCATCTGGATTTATATCTACAGTTCACTTATCTGTTAGAAGCAAATTTAGGATGAAGTGCGCCGTAACTATTGGAAATTTTAATAACAGTCTTCTATAAGTTTATACCAGAAGATGAGACACTGCGATCATACGATAAATTTGAGACTACCGAGAAGTAATTACATATTGGTAATTAACTGCTATAAATTCAGCTAGACGAGTACAACTACTTAAGTACATACACGTACACACACACACACACACACACACACACACACACACACACACACACACACACACACACGGCTGCATGGTAACACTCGATAAGCAGTTTATGCAGATCTGTTTTCCCAAACAGCATGTAACGCGCAACACAAGTGAGACTGTACCAGGTTGTGTTACGAGAGAAGGTTAGCACTCAGGTGCCTCCGTCAGGAGCTGGCACCCTGTTAGCGGCTGGCACCCTCGTCAGTGACTGACACACCTGTCAGTGTCTAGCACACCTGTCAAAGGTTGGCACACCTACAAGATAACTATCATCCCTGCCAACATCTGGTACCCTTATAAGGAGACTGCCACTTAGGCACCGGTATCTTGCTCTCCCTGTATAGGTGCTGGCACCCTGGTATAAATGCTGGCATATGTGCTGGTACCCTAGTATGGGTGCTGGTACCCTGATATGGGTGCTGTTACCCTAGTATGGATGCTGGTACCCTGGTATAGGTGCTGGCACCCTGGTATAAGTGCTAGCACCCTGGTAGAGGTGCCACAGTGTGTATAACAACAATAAACAGTTATCACCTGCCTATATTGAAAAAAACACTAATTCTGACCTTTATCTGAGCGAGAGGAAGCGAGCAATTAGCTCAGCCTCGGGTATTATCAAAAATTAACTGACGTAGTTATGATAAAAATATAATTTTGTACTTAAATTCAAAATAGACGTCGTCACTTTAGCATTAATGACTAAATTATAGTTAATTACTGTATTAATACACAGTACGTGGTGTGTTCGAGGGAGGTGAGGGGTGATGAGGGGAATGGGAGAAAGGATAGAAGATGAGGGAGAGGGGAGGAGGGATGGAAGATGAGTGGGAGGAAGATGAGGGATGGATGATGAGTGGGAGGTAGAAGAGGGATGGAAGATGAGGGGAATATGCAGGAGATATGGAAGGTAAGAGGAAATGAAGGAGGAATGGAAGATGAGAAGGGATGTGGACGAGAGATGGAAGATGAGGGGAAGGTGGAGAAAAGCTGGAAGATTAGTGGGAGATGGAGGAGGGAGAGAATATGAGGGGGAGATGGAGGAGGGAGGGAAGATGAGAGAGAGATGGAGGAGGAATGGAAGATGAGGGAAGAGAGAGGATGGAGGATGGGAGAGAGAGAAGGATAAATGGGAGATGAGGTGAAGGGATATGACAGGAGGAAGAGGAGAACTGATAGGAGATGAAGGGAGTAGAATGGAAAAGGGCAGGTCAGGTAGCTGTAAGATAAGATCATTCAGCACTTCAGACAAAACGTTAAACACTATAGCTAGTCTAACATCTTTATTATGCACCCCATACCCATCCTGTGGGCGGTAGTTAAAGAATTACTGAGGTACATAATGCGTCCAGGGACTGGGGCGCAAAATTCTGATAGTTCAACAAGTTACAGTGGTAATGAACTATTTACATGTTTATACCTGGTCACTATCATAATGAGTTATTTATGCAGATATTAATTTGGTCACACACACACACACACACACACACACACACACACACACACACACACACACACACACACACAGGCTGCAAGCCTGGTCCATCAATTGGCTCCTGGAGTTCAACCCCACCAAGTGCAAAGTCATGAAGATTGGGGAAGGGCAAAGAAGACCTCAGACGGAGTACAGTCTAGGGGGCCAGAGACTACAAACCTCAATCAAGGAAAAAGATCTTGGGGTGAGTATAACACCGGGCACATCTCCTGAGGCGCACATCAACCAAATAACTGCTGCAGCATACTGGCGCCTAGCAAACCTAAGAACAGCATTCCGACATCTTAATAAAGAATCGTTCAGGACCCTGTACACTGTGTACGTTAGGCCCATACTGGAGTATGCAGCACCAGTTTGGAACCCACACCTAGCCAAGCACGTAAAGAAGCTAGAGAAAGTGCAAAGGTTTGCAACAAGACTAGTCCCGGAGCTAAGGGGTATGTCCTACGAGGAGAGGTTAAGGGAAATCGATCTGACGACACTGGAGGACAGGAGAGTTAGGGGGGACATGATAACGACATATAAGATACTGAGAGGAATTGACAAGGTGGACAAAGACAGAATGTTCCAGAGATGGGACACAGCAACAAGGGGACACAGTTGGAAGTTGAAGACTCAGATGAATCACAGAGATGTTAGGAAGTATTTCTTCAGTCACAGAGTGGTCGGGAAGTGGAATAGTGTGGGAAGCGATGTAGTGGAGGCATGTTCCATACATAGCTTTAAGAAGAGGTATGATAAAGCTCATGACGCAGTAGCGGCCAGTGAAGAGGCGGGGCCAGGAGCTATGACTCGACCCCTGCAACCACAACTAGGTGAGTACATACACACACAACCCCCCATAGGCCCCCGCCAGGGCTCCCGCTCCCCCAACCCCAATATTCTCCCAGGACCACAGTTTTAGAAAAGAAGTTGAAGGTTTTGTACACGAACGCTGATGGAATAACGAATAAATATGAGGAGTGGAATAAAAGAATTAATGAGAAGTCCCCGGACATCATAGCAGTCACAGAAACGAAACTCGCTGAGACAATAAGAGACGCAATCTTCCCACTGTGATATCAGATCCTGAGGAAAGATAGAAAGACCAGAGGGGGAGGAGGGGTTGCACTGCTCGTAAGAAACCGATGGAGATTTGAGGAAATGGAAGGCATGGACGAGATTAGTGAAAGGGACTACATAGTAGGTACAATTCAGTCTGGGAACATAAGGTAGTCATTGCAGTGATGTATAACCCACAACAGAACTGCAGGAGGCCAAGAGAGGAATATGAAGAGAGCAACATATATATATAAATATATATATTTATATATATATATATATATATATATATATATATATATATATATATATATATATATATATATATATATATATATATATATATATATATATGCAGCAGCAGTAGCAGCAGCAGCAGCAGCAGCAACAACAACAACAGCAGCAGCATGCCACAAGCCACACAGAGAGGAGCAGGAGCATCTGCACACAGGTGCCAATGTGTGTGTGTGTGTGTGTGTGTGTGTGTGTGTTAATCTTCATTCTGTAGAGAATATTCTCATAACAATTCTTGTTAAAGAGGTGGTGCTAGCACTCTCGCCTTGTCTTACTACTTACACAGGACATTGATTTATATGACTCATGAAGTCACTGAGAGGCAGTCTGCTGTAGAGTCAGTTCCGTACTGCATCCCTCGCCTCAGCCTCTACCCGTTCATTACCCCGGAGAATATCGTCTTCCATATTACAGGCCCCAACACAACTCCACCTCCCAGCTAAGCGGAAAAAACTGCAATCATCAACAAAGGTCCTACATAGTAACCATCACACTTAACCTCTCTATAGTGAAGCATATATATATATATATATTATTCATGTTGCCAGATTCGAAACCAGCGAAGTTATTATTGCTTATCGACATTTTCATGCCGTAACAAATAGGAACAGCTTCCATTTAAAGTTTCATTATTAAAATTACTTGAAATTTGGGTTCTGAAAAAAATGGGAATAACATTTGGAAGACGGGAAACCGTGAACAGTGTATTGAGGAGCCAAGATAAGTAGTTCTGGAAGCTATTTACATTTTTATGCAAAGATAATCTCCGAGTATGCAGCAGTAGTGTGGAGCCCGCGCCTGATCTGGGAGAGAAAGGCACTAAACTTCCAGAGATTAGCAAGCACTTTAGTCAGAGCCGAGGGTCATGAACTGCGAATGAAGACTAAAGGAACTTAATCTCACTTCACAGGACAAGCGAGTACAAATTGGTGGGTTAATAGACGCGGCCGGAAGCTGTGAATCGACCCATGCAAACAGAACTGAATACATAAAGTCAAGACCCTCAAGAAAGGGCAGGAATTCGCAGCCAAAATTGTCCTGGATCTGAATAAGATACAAAACAAAACGAGCGGCGAGTCAGCGGAGATATAATTACAACGTATGCGATACTCTAGGTATTGATAGCTCTATTTGTGTTGGTGGAATTCTGAGCTGGACCAGAGAACAATGAAGCCACGTCACTACCACTAAACATTTCCTTCGCTTAATCACGTTAATTCTCACGGTGAACCAATGACACAGTAAAGTGTTTCATTTGCTACGTTTCGGCCGCTGTGGCGTTTTGCAAAACATTGTGCTTGGTGCTGGATAAAGTTTTTGGTACATGACAAAGAACTTCGTACTTGAAAAAGTCCTTGAAACTTGACAAAATACTTGGTACTTGATAAAGTACAAAATGTTTCACTCAAACAACACACTAACCTGCAGTGTTTCACTCAAACAACACACTAACCTGCAGTGTTTCACTCAAACAGCACACTAACCTGCAGTGTTTCACTCAAACAACACACTAACCTGCAGTGTTTCACTCAAACAGCACACTAACCTGCAGTGTTTCACTCAAACAACACACTAACCTGCAGTGTTTCACTCAAACAACACACTAACCTGCAGTGTTTCACTCAAACAGCACACTAACCTGCAGTGTTTCACTCAAACAACACACTAACCTGCAGTGTTTCACTCAAACAACACACTAACCTGCAGTGTTTCACTCAAACAGCACACTAACCTGCAGTGTTTCACTCAAACAACACACTAACCTGCAGTGTTTCACTCAAGCAACACACTAACCTGCAGTGTTTCACTCAAACAACATACTAACCTGCAGTGTTTCACTCAAACAACACACTAACCTGCAGTGTTTCACTCAAACAACACACTAACCTGCAGTGTTTCACTCAAACAGCACACTAACCTGCAGTGTTTCACTCAAACAACACACTAACCTGCAGTGTTTCACTCAAAGAACACACTAACCTGCAGTGTTTCACTCAAACAGCACACTAACCTGCAGTGTTTAACTCAAACAACACACTAACCTGCAGTGTTTCACTCAAACAACACACTAACCTGCAGTTTTTCACTCAAACAGCACACTAACCTGCAGTGTTTCACTCAAACAACACACTAACCTGCAGTGTTTCACTCAAAGAACACACTAACCTGCAGTGTTTCACTCAAACAGCACACTAACCTGCAGTGTTTAACTCAAACAACACACTAACCTGCAGTGTTTCACTCAAACAACACACTAACCTGCAGTGTTTCACTCAAACAGCACACTAACCTGCAGTGTTTCAATCAAACAACACACTAACCTGCAGTGTTTCACTCAAAGAACACACTAACCTGCAGTGTTTCACTCAAACAGCACACTAACCTGCAGTGTTTCACTCAAACAACACACTAACCTGCAGTGTTTCACTCAGGCAACACACTAACAAAGCTGGTGCACCACGAGACATTTCGCATCAAGCACTAAAGTTCATGAAAAATGTCTTCTCTTATCTTCGTTCAGGACAGAGGCAGCAGATGGTGGTGCATACTAACACCTCCTGTGTCCTACACTACACCACACTAACACCACACTGGTCACACCTCCTGTGTCCTACACTACACCACACTAACACCACACTTGTCACACCTCCTGTGTCCTACACTACACCACACTAACACCACACTTGTCACACGCACCATATATAACACACACAACAATACATACACATCGCACCATATACGACACACATCACTAAAAAACACATACAACACCCACAACATATACCATATGCAACACTCGCTAGACACCACATACAACATATAACATATGCAACACTCGCTAGACACCACATACAACACGCATCATATGCAACACATAAAACACACCACATACATCACACCAGATACACATACCACCTACTATACACCGCACATAATACAGACCACGTACAACAACCCATGCACTATATATACACAACACCGTGTTCAACACATACCATATACAACACACCACACGCAACCCACCACACGCAACACACCACACGCAACACACCACACTCAACTCACACCACACATACCATACACAACACGTACCACTTACAACACACATCATACAACCCACCACACGCAACAACACACACGACACAATACACACCACGTACATCACACACTATATAAAATGCACACAAAATACACCACATGCAAAACATCCCACATACAACACACCACATTCAACATACAACACATACAACACACCACATTCAACATACAACACATTCAACATACAACACATACAACACACCACATTCAACATACAACACATTCAACATGCAACACATTCAACATGCACTACTTATAACGCACCATACAGAACGCAAAAGCCACTTGTAACACCTGGATATCAATACTGAGGGTCCTTTACCATTCTCGTACAGTGGAGCCAGCGGAAGATGTGGAACGATGCAGCAGTTGCAGATGTTGTTAAACGTGGGCGGGGCCCACTATTGGAACTAGGGCAGACAGGCAAGGTGGGCCAGACCCTAGCAATCGGGTTCTTGAGACTTCCTCTAATTTCATAGTAGGAAACTTGTCTAGCCACTGGAAGAAGTAAAGTGACTGATCAATTTCTGGCTCACCTTATGATCCTGACCTGCTTCCACGAGTTGGCCCCGCCCACATGTGGCTACGTCTGCTACTGCTGCATCACACTACTTCTTACACTGGCTCCACTACTAAAGGTTCCATTCTCGAATCTCTGGGCTAGATTGATAAAGCCCCTGGTGGGCGAAACATCACTAAAGACAAATGTTGTACATTTATCTTTTTTCTCTGTATTATATGCGTTTAAAAGAACGAAACAAACCACTAACATAACACCACATACAACACACACATATATCATATAACAAATTACATACAACAAAAACCCCACACATCACAAGCCACATACAACATAATACCTAGCACACCCCAAGCTACAAACGCACACCACCCAACACAAGAGGCATCTCATATACACACCATCCCTGCAGTGACTCCCACTCACCATCCAACACTAACAACACAGGTTATGAAACACTGTAACATATCTCCACCAGCACTGTATGAAGGAGCAGCTTTGTGCAAGCCACTAACAGACATCAGGGAAACAAAGCCACTAACAGACATCAGGTAAACAAAGCCACTAACAGACATCAGGGAAATAAAGCCACTAACAGACATCACGTAAACAAAGCCACTAACAGACATCAGGGAAACAAAGCCACTAACAGACATCAGGTAAACAAAGCCACTAACAGACATCAGGGAAACAAAGCCACTAACAGACATCAGGGAAGTAAAGCCACTAACAGACATCAGGGAAACAAAGCCACTAACAGACATCAGGGAAACAAAGCCACTAACAGACATCAGGGAAACAAAGCCACTAACAGACATCAGGGAGACAAAGCCACTAACAGACATCATGTAAACAAAGCCACTAACAGACATCAGGGAAACAAAGCCACTAACAGACATCAGGTAAACAAAGCCACTAACAGACATCAGGTAAACAAAGCCACTAACAGACATCAGGGAAACAAAGCCACTAACAGACATCAGGGAGACAACATAATCCTAACACACTCCTGGAAGATTTCATTAGGATTACTAACTCGGATTAATAACCCAGAAGAACAAAAAACAAAGCCAATCAATGTGACCTATTTCCAGTGGGGTCCCTATGATCCTTTTTCCCCAGGCTGCGACCCACAATAATTGGATAACACACAGGTATTTATTTACAGGTAGGTGAGCAGAACCAATAAGTGTAAGGCAAATGCCCAACGTTTTTACACTCGTCTCGGGTTCATCTACAGACTGAGAACACAGTCATGTGTACTGTTTAAACTGTGATAAATGGTTTTTAAGACCGACATGTTGAATATTGAGATATATGCAACATATGGGAAGCTTTATTAAGGAAACGTTTCGGCACACAGTGGCTTCATCAGTCCAATACAAAGCAGAGATTGGTAAGGAGAGGAGGAGTTTTGAGGTAATCCGTTCCTCAGCCTGGAATCAGTCCATCACTCTTGTGATGGACTGAACACATCGATTCCAGGCTGAGGGACTGATTACCTCAAAACTCTTCCTCTCCTTACCCCTTTCTACTTTGTATTGGACTAATGAAGCCACTGTGTGGCGAAACGTTTTCTTAATAAAGATTCCCATATGTTGTATAAGTGTCTCAATCTTCAAGTGTTTAAAGTGTTAGCTAAGATGACTGGGGAAAGATTGGAGTGTCACCCTGAGTGATTGAAGGATGACATAATTCAACATGGTTCTGGAGGCAGCCACGATCATTTAGACTGACACCACCAAGAAAAAGAAGGGAATGTACGTGATGGCTGGACACATCGCTCGTATTGTCCACGACTCATAAAAAACGTTCATAACCTGGCCAAGAGCCTCCCTCACATCGGCACATTATGAGGTCATTACTTGCCCTATCCCTCACCCCTCTGACCTCACTTCTCCTTTGACCTCTTCGAGCTTGACCTCAGGAAGTTCACTTGGACGAACCTCTAGAATAAAAGTTTCCCAGCCGCTTAATGATTATTATATTCATTCGAAGCGCTAAACCTGTAACTTTCAACGCGGCGGTGAACCTAAGTCCTCAGCTGTTTGGTCAGTCAGTATCCTCTAAGTCACTACGACGATGGTCCTAAACCCCCGGTGTGAGGCCAGGTAGTCACCTCACAACAACCTTCGCTAAAATGACAAGTTAATTACAAACACGTCACCAGGAAACACTTATTAACACGGCAGAGTTGTGAATACTTAAACACTTAACACTTTTTCTCCAGGAATGAACTGGTTAGTGAGCAGAAGGCTTCGTCAGTTTGCCAAAAATTTCACTAAGCTGTAAAATACACGGCAAACACAAGTTCGGAGAAATTTTCAAATTTCTGGTAGCAAAAATATTCGTTGCGCAGCTTCCCCGATGGCATCAACATGTCCCTTGAAACATTTATAACTTTGACAGAAGCTGCTCTTTCCGGCAGGCTTTAAGACTTAGTTATTAATTTTCTTTTATATTTTAAGAGTTGACATGTTGTGGGATTCACCATGAAACATAGCGAGAGTAGAGCAAAAATATGATTTGTTTACATAATCAGCATATGATTTTGTAATTATTAATATATACAGTGACTCGAGTTAACACATGTGTTATATTGTAATCATAGATTACTGATAAGTTATGCATAATTAACCTGAGATAACACAGTGAAGTCCCTATGACAATTACTTTAAAGTTTTCCAACTCTGTAAGCTAGCAGTGTGGCATGTTGTTGACCCCAGACCATATATATTAATCTCCGGGACTGGGGACACTGTTATGTGATATTTGGTCAAACATGTTTGGTTCTTAAAGATACTGGCTGACTTATACAGCCATAATACAACAAGAGACACAAAGATCCTTCAAAATGGAGGTCTCTCTCCTTACGTCACCCCAGCTAAAGGAACACTCATTTCAGACCCGCCCATTCAGAGCTCTATGCGGTGTCATGCAGCACATAAGGAATAAGGAATGAAACAATACGTTTTGTTCAAACATAAATGAACACCCCGTGAAAAAATTCCCCAGTTAAAAAATGACTGGATTTGCCTCAGGTTTCCGAGAAAATCTATGAACAAAAAATTAGACGGGAGGCGCATCTAGCTGTAGCTTAAATTAGTATCCTGGATCTTATTGTAAAGAAGCATTAATGAGCAATTTTATTCGCCCATAGCACCAGGCAAGACCAGATACGAACTGAAGGATGGTATTTTGAAATTTGAAATATCCGTACCAGTAACCAAGAGAATCGTGGTATGTAGTGTGAGTTACTTTCTGTGGTGACAGAATCCTGGTGTATAGTATGAGTTACCTTCTGTGGTGACAGAATCCTGGTGTATAGTGTGAGTTACCTTCTGTGGCTGTCAGAATCCTGGTGTGTAGTGTGAGTTACCTTCTGTTGGTATGAGAGCCTTGGATTATCCTGTGTTAAGATCTTCTAAATTAAAAATGAAACATTGCAAAAAAAAAAAGCTATTAATTAATATAGGAAATTAAAGTATTCATTCTCAAAGTAGTACAGTAGTTTGCAATATCGCCAACAGCCTCGTTGATCAGTTCATAGGTCATGAAGTCTTTTATGAGACCGAGTCCCGGGAACGATGACTGTCATTATGGGCTTGTGTTTGAGAAGAATCCTGGTTTTAAAATAGAAAGAGACAGAGTAACAGTGTCTTGAGAAGCCAGAGTAACAGTGTCTTGAAGAGCCAGAGTAACAGTGTCTTGAAGAGCCAGAGTAACAGTGTCATAAAGAGCCAGAGTAAAAGTGTCTTGAGTAGCCAGAGTAACAGCGTCTTGAGAAGCCAGAGTAACAGTGTCATGAAGAGCCAGAGTAACAGTGTCTTGAAGAGCCAGAGTAACAGTGTCTTGAAGAGCCAGAGTAACAGTGTCTTGAAGAGCCAGAGTAACAGTGTCTTGAGAAGCCAGAGTAACAGTGTCTTGAAGAGCCAGAGTAACAGTGTCTTGAGTAGCCAGAGTAACAGCGTCTTGAGAAGCCAGAGTAACAGTGTCATGAAGAGCCAGAGTAACAGTGTCTTGAGTAGCCAGAGTAACAGCGTCTTGAGAAGCCAGAGTAACAGTGTCTCGAGGAGCCAGAGTAACAGTGTCTCGAAGAGCCAGAGTAACAGTGTCTCGAGGAGCCAGAGTAACAGTGTCTTCAGGAGCCAGAGTAACAGTGTCTTGAGGAGCCAGAGTAACAGTGTCTTGAAGAGCCAGAGTAACAGTGTCTTCAGGAGCCAGAGTAACAGTGTCTTGAGGAGCCAGAGTAACAGTGTCTTGAAGAGCCAGAGTAACAGTGTCTTGAAGAGACAGAGTAACAGTGTCTTGAAGAGCCAGAGTAACAGTGTCTTGAAGAGACAGAGTAACAGTGTCTTGAAGAGCCAGAGTAACAGTGTCTCGAGGAGCCAGAGTAACAGTGTCTCGAGGAGCCAGAGCAACAGTGTCTTGAGGGGCCAGAGTAACAGTGTCTCGAGGAGCCAGAGTAACAGTGTCTCGAGGAGCCAGAGTAACAGTGTCTTGAGGGGCCAGAGTAACAGTGTCTTGAGGAGCCAGAGTAACAGTGTCTTGAGGGGCCAGAGTAACAGTGTCTTGAGAAGCCAGAGTAACAGTGTCTCGAGGAGCCAGAGTAACAGTGTCTTGAGGGCCAGAGTAACAGTGTCTTGAGGAGCCAGAGTAACAGTGTCTTGAGGGGCCAGAGTAACAGTGTCTCGAGGAGCCAGAGTAACAGTGTCTCGAGGAGCCAGAGTAACAGTGTCTTGAGGGGCCAGAGTAACAGTGTCTTGAGGAGCCAGAGTAACAGTGTCTTAAAAGGCCAGAGTAACAGTGTCTTGAGAAGCCAGAGTAACAGTGTCTTGAGAAGCCAGAATAACAGTGTCTTGAGAAGCCAGAATAACAGTGTCTTGAGAAGCCAGAGTAACAGTGTCTTGAGGGGTCAGAGTAGCAGTGTCTTGAGGAGCCAGAGTAACAGTGTCTTGAGGAGCCAGAGTAACAGTGTTTTGAGGAGGCAGAGTAACAGTGTCTTGAGGGGTCAGAGTAACAGTGTCTTGAGAAGCCAGAATAACAGTGTCTTGAAGAGACAGAGTAACAGTGTCTTGAGGAGCCAGAGTAACAGTGTCTTGAGGAGTCAGAGTAACAGTGTCTTGAAGAGACAGAGTAACAGTGTCTTGAAGAGCCAGAGTAACAGCGTCTTGAGAAGCCAGAGTAACAGTGTCTCGAGGAGCCAGATTAACAGTGTCTTGAGGAGCCAGAGTAACAGTGTCTTGAGGAGCCAGAGTAACAGTGTCTTGAAGAGACAGAGTAACAGTGTCTTGAAAAGCCAGAGTAACAGTGTCTCGAGAAGCCAGAGTAACAGTGTCTTGAGGGGTCAGAGTAACAGTGTCTCGAGGAGCCAGAGTAACAGTGTCTTGAGGGGCCAGAGTAACAGTGTCTTGAGGAGCCAGAGTAACAGTGTCTTGAGGGGCCAGAGTAACAGTGTCTTGAGAAGCCAGAGTAACAGTGTCTTGAGAAGTCAGAATAACAGTGTCTTGAGAAGCCAGAGTAACAGTGTCTTGAGGAGCCAGAGTAAATGTGTCTTGAGGAGCCAGAGTAACAGTGTCTCGAGGAGCCAGAGTAACAGTGTCTTGAGGAGCCAGAGTAACAGTGTTTTGAGGAGGCAGAGTAACAGTGTCTTGAGGGGTCAGAGTAGCAGTGTCTTGAGGAGCCAGAGTAACAGTTTCTTGTGGAGCCAGAGTAACAGTGTTTTGAGGAGCCAGAGTAACAGTGTCTTGAGGGGTCAGAGTAACAGTGTCTTGAGGCCAGAATGACAATGTCTTGAGAAGCCAGAGTAACAGTGTCTTGAGAAACCAGAGTAACAGTGTCTTGAAAGCCAGAGTAAAGGCGTCTTGAGAAGCCAGAGTAACAGTGTCTTGAGAAGCAAGAGTAACAGTGTCTTGAGAAGTCAGAGTAACAGTGTCTTGAGGGGCCAGATTAACATTGTCTTGAGGGTCCAGAGTAACAGTGTCTTGAGGAGGCAGAGTAACAGTGTCTTGAGGGGTCAGAGTAGCAGTGTCTTGAGGAGCCAGAGTAAGTTTCTGGGACCCGAGTCAGTCTTTGAGAGCCAGAGTAACAGTGTCTTGAGGGGTCAGAGTAACAGTGTCTTGAGAAGCCAGAGTAACAGTGTCTTGAGGGGCCAGAGTAACAGTGTCTTGAGGGGCCAGAGTAACAGTGTCTTGAGGAGCCAGAGTAAGTGTCTTGAGGAGCCAGAGTAACAGTGTCTTGAGGAGCCAGAGTAACAGTTTCTTGTGGAGCCAGAGTATCATGTCTTCTAGCCAGATAACAGTGTCTTGAGAAGCCAGAGTAACAGTGCTTGAGAGCTCAGAGTAACAGTGTCTGAGAAGCAAGAATACAGTGTCTTAGGAGCCAGAGTAACAGTGTCTTGAGGCCAGAGAACAGTGTCTTGAGGAGCCAGAGTAACA
>WNWK01011171.1:45000-65935 GCA_009830355.1 Cherax destructor
TTGTTAAATACAGCTTATTGTTAGTGAATATAACCTAACCAAATCAAGACAGAGATGCAATTAATATAACATTTTATTATGGAAACGTTTCGCTCTCCAGGAGCCTTGTCAAGCTTGACAAAGCTCCTGGAGAGCGAAACGTTGCCACAATAAAATGTTACATTAACTGCACCTGCGTCCTCTTATTTAACAAACTAACCCTGCCTAACCTTACTTCATTAAGGACACTTGAAAAATTGGTGTTTCTACATACCATGGAACGGGTCGGGTTCAAACCCCACCCAATCGCTTTATTACGATTTCCGTGTGTTAGTTCTACAAATCTGATGGGGTGTACCGCGTCAGGAATCTGATGGAGAGTACCGCGTCAGGAATCTGAGGTAGCGAGAGATTGACTGGTGATGCTGGGAGATGCGACCCATGTGAGAGGAAACACAGATAATAAACATTATTTCTTTAATTTTTTTAAAGTTAAAATCATGATTAACTTTAACTGTATCTTATATTTAAGCTTTAAATAATAAGATATTACATGATATACCTTCGATATACCTTTGATATACCTTTGATATACTTATGATATACCTTCAATATGCATTTGATAAACCTTTGATATACCTTTGATGCATCTTCGATAAACCTTTGATATACCTTTGATATATTTTCGATATACCTTTGATATACCTTTGATATACCTTTGATACACCCCTGATATACTTTGGTTGAGTTCCGAGAGTTTCCTACTCCCGAAGCCCGGCCATGGACCAGGCTCTTCTGGTTTATTAGAACTTTATATAGAAAATATACTTTAACACTTTGCTTTCATAATTACCAATTAGTTATCCTAATTTTCTAGGCTCAGCACCAATTTACTATCGTGACTAATTAATCGTAATTAAAACTATTCTCAGTCTAAACTATTTCCGGAATGAGTTTTAAGTCAGAGGTCAAAAGTCACATCAAATTTCGACGAAAGGGAAAATCTCCCGCTATTTAAGACCCAAAAAATAGTTTGCTGAACTTTCAGTGAGGCGTAACGCTGATGACGCCGTATAAAAGGCGGTTGTTTACACTAGAGTAATTCGTCCTGGCAAACAAACCGAACATTATGGTAAACCGAACACTGATAAAACGAATGCTAATAAACTGAATACTGATAAAGCGCGCACATAAAACGAACGCCGATGAAGCGAATTTTAATAAAACGAACACTGAGAAAGGAACACTGATAAAAAGGAACATTGATACAAAGGAACACTGATACAAAGGAACATTGATACAAAGGAACACTGATACAAAGGAACACTGATACAAAGGAACACTGATACAAAGGAACACTGATACAAAGGAACACTGATCAAACAAATACGTTATAATCAAACGAAGACTTTAGAATTTGAAGCAGCAAGGAATAACAGAAAAACATTGACGCTGAAGGTTGATTTAACAACGAATTTCACGCTCTGGAAATTTTGTTTTTTGCCCCAAGAGCACCAGTGGGCGCCCGCCATACCCACGAGGCACGGCGCGAAGTCAAGTGTCGTCTGGTGTCAGGCATACTAGGGCACTTGACCTATGTTAACATTTGCCAATGCTATCTCACATTGCTCAAGACGCACAGATCACTTGTTAAATCCCTGGCGAGACGTTGGGTATGCCATCTGCTCAGGATCTGCTACACCACAACACACTGGACCTCCTCACTGGCTACCTCCTACTGCCACATACATTAACCTCCAAAAGTATAAACCGCGAGTCACTTCACTCAAGTATAACAGCCACTCTGCGATCTCCAGCACCTAAGACTTTAAGGTCACTTCTGATCCACGTAGAAAATTTTAAGTAACACTTGTGTGACAATGGAGTTACGTAATAAATTACAACACTAGTATGGCAACCATCATCAATAACACAATACTTGTATCACACAGCCAGACCCAGCCCAGACCCCAGAGATGACCAAGAGCAAACCTTAGCAGCTCCAGGCATCTCTTATAGTGGTTAACATCTTGGAAAGTTGTTCCATATTCCACACCCTCGTCAGATTTAAGAGCCGTCGGTAAAAACAAGAAGAGAGCTTCCTTGGTGAGACAGAGGTGGGGGGGGGTTTGTGAATATTTTATTGGTCTGGGAAAATGTCTGCTGACGCTGTCTTAGTCACAGCGGGTCTCCCTCCTCCTCCAACTCCCCTCCCCCACCCCCTGCTCTCTCCCCACACCTCTCAGTGGAACTTGGACTCCATTAAAGGACGAAGACTAACCACTGGTATACTGATCCTGCCAGTAAGAAATTAGTGTGTATCCGAGTATACTACGTATACCTCAGCCCTCTATACCTCAACTCATGCAAGGCACAAATTTCGTCACACACAAGTCTGAAATGAAGATCAACATCAAGGAGGCCCTAGGAAGGTACCTTGACGGCATTTAGGTCAATTTCCTAGGAATTAGACTTATTTCCCTCTCTTTGGATCGAATCTGATTGCCTCCCATTTCTTCACTCCCTGTATGACTCTTACAGGTTTAGAGCGCCACTCATGAATGTAATAATAATAATAATAATAATAATTAACACACCACCGTATCTCAACTTACACATGAAACCTTGTACTTGCAGGAGCTGTAGCTCAATAGATTAAGAAGTCCAGGAGCTGTAATAATCCAAAGTTTTCTCAAAGTAACCTTCATCGGTGTTGAAGGTTTGAAACTGACCAGTAAAGGCATTCTCCAGCTATCACACCGACAATAATATTACAACTTGTTCAGTAAAATCTGCAAATTGGGACTTGCACTGAGCTCTAACACAGCGAATCTTAATCCGAAGAAAATGTATTTGTACTGAAAGTTGGAAGCCGATCAGACGAGTTATTCTCAGTTTATCTCACAAAAGAAAGCATCGAAAAATCACTCCCAATGAAAGCAAAAGACTCGGCAGACGATGCAACATCCTCCCTATGAAAAGCAGAGGTGCCACTAGCACGATAAGAGACAATACAATAAGTGCCAGGGTCCCAAGACTGTTCAACTGCCTCTCAGCATACATAAGGGGGATTACCAATAGACTCCTGGCTGTCTTCAAGCAGGCACTGGACAGGCACCTAAAGTCAGTAACTGACCAGCAGGGCTGTGGTTCGTACATCGGTTTGCGTGCGGCCAACAGTAACAGCCTGGTTGGTCAGGCCTTGATCCCCCATGAGGCCTGGTCCCAGACCGGGCCACTGGGGCGTTGACCCCCGGAACCCTCACCAGGTATACTCCTGGTATCTCACAATTTTAATGGTAAAACTGAAACTTTCTCACAGGAAGAATACACCAGTGCTGATAGACGGAAGCCAATCAAAAGATGCGTTTCTCTTGTTATCGCTCGTAATCACTGTGCTAATCCCATATATTAATTAGGTGAAGTGCCACATTCACATCCCAGTAACAATCCGACTCTTCCTCTCATTACAAACATCAACACTGGAAGTCTAAAGCAGATCGGAAGATTCGTTCTCGTGTTAGTGCACGGCAAGGCGCAGACACAAACCACAACGTGACACCACTACAGAATATTAAATTATCGACTCTAGCAAAGCCCAGCAAAAGTGTTATAAACTCGTCTCTTGTGGCACTATACTGGCATCACCTACCACAGAGACTGGTCTTCCAGCATCACCTACCACAGAGACTGGTCTTCCAGCATCACCTACCACAGAGACTGGTCTTCCAGCATCACCTACCACAGAGACTGGTCTTCCAGCATCACCTACCACAGAGACTGGTCTTCCAGCATCACCTACCACAGAGACTGGTCTTCCAGCATCACATACCACAAAGACTGATTTTCCAGCATCACTTACTAGAGACTGGTCTTCCAGCATCACCTACCACAGAGACTGGTCTTCCAGCATCACATACCACAAAGACTGGTCTTCCAGCATCACATACCACAAAGACTGGTCTTCCAGCATCAACTACCACAAAGACTGGTCTTCCAGCATCACCTACCACAGAGACTGGTCTTCCAGCATCACCTACCACAGAGACTGGTCTTCCAGCATCACCTACCACAAAGACTGGTCTTCCAGCATCACATACCACAAAGACTGGTCTTCCAGCATCACATACCACAAAGACTGGTCTTTTAGCATCACCTACCACAGAAACTGGTTTTCCAAGAGCACAGTGTCTCATTTAAATCATGCAAACCGATGGACTGATCTTAATGAAACTCTCACAAGTTATTCCCCTGTGTAATGTGCATTAGTCACTTGGATAATATTTTATTAGGCTTAGCATTTAAATTTTGTTGTAAGTTTTAGATCAAAATTAATATTTCCTAAATGGCTTAAGGAAATTTAGTAATATATTTTTATATTGTGAGTTTAAAATATTATAAACATGTTTTACATTTTTCACCTTAATATCCAAATTTCTTATTACTCCAGTAAAAGCTTACACGGCCCATTTAAATTTTTAAACCTTTCTGTAAGATAAACCAGTTCTAAAAGTTTAAAGACGACCAGAGGCGGCATTCTCCAGCTATTACTTGAAGATAACTATCCAAGTTTTTAACTATGTTAGTATATTTACAAATGTGCCCCTAGACAACCTAGACTTATAGGGCATCATCTTTCTCATAAAATGCATGTGTTCAAAGTTTGAAGTCTATCAAAATAGGCATTTTCCGGTTATGAGATAGCAATTAATTTTTTTTAATAAAATTGTCATATTGGGGCTTACAGAGACATAACAATGTAAAATACTCGTTAAGCAAAACATACCAGCGATCAAAGTTGGAAATTCACCAAGGAAATTCTTCAGTTAATACACGAAATCCAAATTTTCACTTATACAGGTTAAACTTATAGGGTTCCAGCCTTCTCATATGTATAAGCCAATAAAGATAGAAGCCGTTCAGATGAGGCGCGGTAAAGATATTTTAGTTAAAAGACAAAGAAGTTTGACAACAAAGTTGGCAAATATGCACCTACACCCCCCAAAAAAACAGTCCTAGTTTGAGGTCGTTCAGAAGAGGTTTTCTCTGGTTATCAATCGGAAAAAGACTGGAAATGGAGTATTCAACACTGCAACTGCTCAAGAAGAAATTTCTCGCCTAGCTGGTAGTAATAAGTTATCACAAGTTATATACACTTTTGGATCTTAACAGGAGTCTTCTGGCTGGGCTGCATCTGCTCTTGTTGCCACCTCCCTAGTTAAGAACGATAATAAATTTGTTGAGTTAGTCATAAGAATTAACAATTGGGAATCTATACTGCAAACTGAATTGTTTGCAATCCTAATGACGCTAAAGCTAACTTATGACACTGAGCTTGACTCTATCATCATTACTGATTCTATGTCATTACTGAAGACTCTTGACTCATATAATGACTCCAACAATATGCTCATTGGAGAAGCCAGGTAAAGATACTCAGAAATCCGGGACAAAGGAATTAATGTATAATTGCTCTGGATCCCATCACACATTGGATTACTCCTTCATGATAAAGTTGATATGTTAGCCAAGAAGAGTACCCTGAAGGAGAATATAGAATATAACTTTGGTATATCTGTGTCTAGCATTAGGAATAATATTAGGAGAGAAGTAAATAATGAAAATAAATGTTACAGGAATGCAGTTAGAAGCCTGAGTAGAGCTATAACCCACTATGATAACATTAACGTAGATAAGTATGTTTATGGAGCAACTTGCAATGTGAACACACTGACTGATGTTGTAGTGGCCAGGCTTAGGCTTGGTTACAAGTACTTCTGGCAGTTTAGGAGACACACAGATGATCAAACCAAATACAAATTATGTGGTCAGGCATATAGTCACTGTCTTGAACACTATGTTCTTAATTGTCCACTTATTGAGGAATATAGAGATAAACATCATAATAACCTATGTGGCATGTCCAGATATCTTATTAATGAAAATAAGATACCAAATATACTAAGCAAATTTCCTAAATTTGCTTGTAACAGATAAGTTAACTGTAGATATAAATCCAAATGTACTACTGTTAACCCATTTGGGGCCTAGTTCCTAGGCCTTTTGTGTATCCATATGCTCTTGCTCTATCGTGAACAGGATGGATATGGAGTGCACAATAAACTAGCCACTTCGGTGGCAAAATCTAAAATCCAACAATGCCGATAGTTGCATGAACCTTTACCCAGTTACTGTACTACAACTGAAACCTTAAAGCTGATAGGATGAGACGTAATCGCCAAAGACTAACTGGTAGAATTTTCACCGGATTCTAAGTGGTTTTAAATTCATTTGGTCCCGAAAGTAATAGGCTGAGGGACATTTGTAAGAAAGTATGAGTGATATGAATCTTTTGAAACACATTTACAAGTGAGGGATTAAAGAAGACTTTAGACTCTCTACCAACAATAAAACACTAGCAACTGTCGCTGTAAATCCAAAGTTACAAAATTACTGAACCCACATCTAGCACTATACTAGTCTAAGATGAGAAATATTGTAAAGAGGACGCCTTTAAGTGTGGATGTCCTCCTATATCCTCAGTCCGGTCACATCCACTGAGGAACAGATTTCACACCTTACTCCATTTGGACAAGTTAGGTCTCATGAATATGCAGGGGGTCAGCTCGGTCATTATCACAAATTGTGTAGACCAAGACCAGTGTAAAGCTGTCTTAAGAGATTTGGGATTTTAGACTTCGGTCACAGACCAGACACGGGAAGCGAGAAACCTCTGCACAAGATACAGATTATATTTATCCATACAGATTATATTTATCTTTAATCTGGGTGGTGGAGACCCTGGACAGAGCACAACTGCGTGAAAATGTCACCCGCCTGCCTAGGTATATAATTTGCAAATGCTGCCAGGTCAACGACACATGTAAAACTACCATGTAAATAGTGTTCATCCACTTAAAGTGTGCCAGTGGAAGGACAACAAAAACTGTCGTTGATCGCAATGACAAAAAACACTCACTGGGAACAAGGCTCTGTGGAATCCTTGCTCAAAAATGGTCATTCTTTCCTTCAGGTTAAATCACGGAGAGTTAACAGTCTCCCCCAAAATATGCACAAGCAAGAAGTCACAACGAAAAGAATAATCCTTACTAGGACTAGCAAGATAAATCCTAATGGTTAATCACGATAGTGACGAATCCCCCCTACCGTCATATCTAATTAAGAGAAAGTTCCCCCCTCTCATCTATATATTAACAGAAAGACTCCCCTCCCTGCTTCCCTCCCTTCTACTGTATTGATTTTACTTACTCAAAGAGGAAGACTGGGAAATAAAGTATGAGAGGCGGCATCCTGCCAACAGAAGGCAGAGAAGTGCAACAAGAAGTTGGCAAGTCCATCCAGCATCTCCTGAAGCGAGTGTCAGCAATTATAGTTATCGTCCTCACAAAGAACTGAAGTTCAGGTAACACGACTCCAATCAGCTGTGTACTGAGTCGTGCACAGGAGGGAGGGAAGGAGGGGGAGAGAGAGAGAATGAATTATTCCACCATATACAGGACACCACACCTGTGTAGGGACACCCAGGGACACCACACTTGTGTTAGCAAATCCAGGGACACCACACCTGTGTAAGGACACCCACAGACACCACACCTTTGTAAGGAAACCCAGGGACACCATACTTGTGTATGGACACCCAGGGACACCACAACTGTATAGGGACACCAAGGGACACCACACCTTCCCTTTATACGCAGAGGGAACTTTATATGTACCTCAATTGAATTTCTGATCAGCCAGGCTGTTGTACCTACCGTGATTTGCATGCATCTAGCACCAACAACCTGGTTGATCAAGTCAACCAGGAGGCCTAATGTGACCAGCCTGGGGTGGAAGGGGTCCGTGACCCCTGGAAGAGGAGACCTGATGCAGATGAAGAGCTCTTGATCCGAGGAATTTTCCCTTTCCTCGGATCAACACCTCTCCTTTTTTGCGCTGAATGACTGCATAATCTCCTCCCTATCTAAACCATTATCTACCCCATCAACTACCCCATTATCTACCCAATTATCTACCCCATTATCTACCACCATCATCTACACCCTTCTACCCCCATTATCTACACCCATCTACCCCCATTACCTACCCCATTATCTACACCCATCATCTAGCCCTATCTACCTCATCATTTACCCCATCATCTACCCATTTCATCTACACCCATCATCTTCACCAAATCATCTTGCCCAATTATCTAGACCCATCATCTTGCCCAATCATCTTGCCCTATCATCTATACCCATCATCTGGACCCCTTATCCGGCTCTATCATCTAGTCCCATCTAGCCCCATCATCTAGACCCATCATCTAGCTCCATCATCTAGCCCCATAAACTGGCCCCATCAACTGGGTTCATCATCTGGCCTCATCATGTATACCCATCATCTAGCCCCATCATCTGGCCCAATCATCTAGACCCATCATCGTCTGGCCCATCATCTATACCCATCATTTAGCCCAATCATTTAGACCCATCATCGTCTGGCCCATCATCTATACCCATCATTTAGCCCAATCATCTAGCTCCATCATCTATCTCAATCATCTAGCTCCATCATCTAGATCCATCATCTAGCCCCATCATCTGTCCCCATCATTCAACCCCATCTTCTAACCCATTATCTAGGCTCATCATCTAGACCAAACATCTAGCCCCATCATCTAGCCCCATTATCTAGCCCATCATCTAGTCCCATAATCTGGCCCTATCATCTGGCCCTATCATCTGGCCTCATCATCTATCCCCATCACCTGGCCCCATCATTTAGCCCTTTCATCTGGCCGTCATCTAGCCCCATCATCTAGACCCATCACTTGGACCCATCATCTAGCCATATCATCTAGCCCCCATCATCTAGCCCCATCACCTGGCCCAATCATCTAGCCCCATCATCTAGCCCCATCACCTGGCCCCATCATCTAGCCCCATCATCTAGCCCCATCACCTGGCCCCATCATCTATCCCAATTATCTAGAACCATCATCTAGCCCCATCATCTAGCCCCATCACCTGGCCCCATCATCTAGCCCCCATCATCTAGCCCCATTATCTAGCCCATCATCTAGCCCCATTATCTAGCCCATCATCTACCCCATATAGACCCATCATCTAGCCCCATAATCAGGCCCTATCACCTGGCCCCATCATCTAGCCCCTTCATCTGGCCGTCGTCTAGCCCCATCACCTGGTCCCATCATCTAGCCCCATCACCTGGTCCCATCATCTAGCCCCATCACCTGGCCCCCATCATCTAGCCCCATTATCTAGCCCCATCATCTAGTCCTGTTACATGTTATAATTAATGTCATAATTACCTTCATAAGCAATATTATACACCACTTAATGTCTTTCAGCGATTTATTATTATGAGAGCTATATCACTTTCTCTCTCATTCTCACTCTCACTCTTTCTCTCACTGGCTCTCTCTCTCTCTCTCTCTCTCTCTCTCTCTCTCTCTCTCTCTCTCTCTCTTCTCTCTCTCTCTCTCTCTCTCTCTCTCTCTCTCTCTCTCTCTCTCTCTCTCTCTCTCTCTCTCTCTCTCTCTCTCTCTCTCTCTCTCTCTCTCTCTCTCTCTCTCTCTCTCTCTCTCTCTCTCTCACTCTCGCGTTCCCATACAAATGCACGCACATACGTGGAAGGACTCTCCGGCGCATACACACACACACACACACATTTTCTTGGACTGCAAGAAGGCCTTCGACACAGTTCCTCACATGAGATTAGTGCAGAAGCTAGAGGATCTGGCATGTATAACAGGAAGGGCACTGCAATGGATCAGAGAATACCTGACAGGGAGGCAACAACGGGTCATGGTATGTGATGAGGTATCACAGTGGGCGCCTTTAACGAGCGGGTTCCCACAGGGGTCAGTCCTAGGACCAGTGCTATTCTTGGTATATGTGAATGACATGACGGAAGGGATAGACACAGAAGTGTCCCTGTTTGCAGATGATGTGAAGTTAATGAGGAGAATTAAATCAGATGAGGCTCAGGCAGGACTTCAAAGAGACCTTGACAGGCTGGACACCTGGTTCGGCAACTGGCTTCTCGAATTTAACCACACCAAATGCAAAGTCATGAAGATCGGGGAAGGGCAAAGAAGACCGCAGACAGAGTATAGGATAGGTGGCCAAAGACTGCAAACCTCGCTCAAGGAGAAAGATCTTGGGGTGAGTATAACACCGAGCACGTCTCCGGAACACCTCCTGGACACCTGGTTCGGCAACTGGCTTCTCGAATTTAACCACACCAAATGCAAAGTCATGAAGATCGGGGAAGGGCAAAGAAGACCGCAGACAGAGTATAGGATAGGTGGCCAAAGACTGCAAACCTCGCTCAAGGAGAAAGATCTTGGGGTGAGTATAACACCGAGCACGTCTCCGGAAGCAAACATCAACCAGATAACTGCTGCAGCATATGGGCGACTGGCAAACCTGAGAATAGCGTTCCGATACCTTAGTAAGGAATCGTTCAAGACACTGTACACCGTGTACGTCAGGCCCACACTAGAGTATGCAGCACCAGTTTGGAACCCACACCTGATCAAGCATGTCAAGAAATTAGAGAAAGTGCAAAGGTTTGCGACAAGGTTAGTTCCAGAGCTAAGGGGAATGTCCTAAGAAGAAAGGTTAAGGGAAATCGGCCTGACAACACTGGAGAACAGGAAGGTTAGGGAAGACATGATAACGACATACAAAATACTGCGTGGAATAGACAAGGTATCCACCTTGTCTATTGAGAGAGAACACAGAAACAAGGGGTCACAATTGGAAGTTGAAGCCTTAGATGAGTCAAAGGGATGTTAGGAAGTATTTCTTCAGCCATAGAGTAGTCAGGAAGTGGAATAGTCTAGTGATGTAGTGGAGGTAGGAACCATACATAGCTTTAAGACGAGGTATGATAAAGCTCAAGGAGCAGGGAGAGAGAAGACCCAGTAGCGATCAGTGAAGAGGCAGGGCCAGGAGCTGAGTCTCGACCCCCGCAACCACAATTAGATGAGTACAATTAGGTGAGTACACGCACACACACACCCACACACACACACACACACGCACACACACACCACACACACACACACACACACACACACACACACACACACACACACACACACACACACACACCACACACCCACACACACACACACACACACACACACACACACACACATACACACATACACACACACACACACACACACACACACACACACACACACACACACACACTGCAAGTAACCTAAGCTTGAAACAACTCACACTCTTAGATATAAGTCAGGGAACAGTCTGTCTGGATTTCTCTCATAACGTTTACAGCAGATTTATTGACTCACTTTATTCAGGTTAGCTTAGCGTAGGTATGCTTAGGTTAGGTTAGAGAAGGTTAGGGAAGGTTAGGTTAGGTTAGGTTATCTTAGGTATGGTTAGCTTTAGTTTTAGATAGATTTCGTTAGGTTAGGTTAGGTTATAATGTATCTTACACAATGCAAAAGTAAATCAGTAAGATACACGGTAGTCTTCTTCAGTCAAATACAAAATAAAGATACAGCGGCAGTAGTGGTACGATAAAGACGATGTGATCAGTCCATCAACCTTGATTAAGTACTTGAGGGGGGTCAGTCCCTCAGCCTGGAGATGAGTTCATCCCCATAGTAATGGTTCACGCCAATACTTTCAAGAACCTATATTTAACCATCACCGGAAATGTGAAGCCGATTGGCAGGGGCTTTCTTAATTAATAAAGGAAAACCTTGGAGGAACAATGGAACACTGAACCCCAGTACAGGTGCAGGAACTGGGAAAATCTGTTGAAGGACTCGCTCTACTGGTAGAACTTAGAAACAATATATTGAAGGACTTCCTGTACTGGTAGAACTTAGAAACAATATATTGAAGGACTTCCTGTACTGGTAGAACTTAGAAATAATGTATTGAAGGACTTCCTGTACTGGTAGAACTTAGAAACAATATATTGAAGGACTTCCTGTACTGGTAGAACTTAGAAACAATATACTGAAGGACTCGCTGTACTGCTAGAACTGAGAAACAATATATTGAAGGACTTCTTGTACTGGTAGAACTTAGAAACAATATACTGAAGGACTCGCTGTACTGCTAGAACTGAGAAACAATATATTGAAGGACTTCTTGTACTGGTAGAACTTAGAAACAATATATTGAAGGACTTCCTGTACTGGTAGAACTTAGAAACAATATATTGAAGGACTTCCTGTACTGGTAGAACTTAGAAACAATGTATTGAAGGACTTCCTGTACTGGTAGAACTTAGAAACAATATATTGAAGGACTTCATGTACTGGTAGAACTTAGAAACAATGTATTGAAGTACTCGCTGTACTGGTAGAACTTAGAAACAATGTATTGAAGGACTTCTTGTACTGGTAGAACTTAGAAAAAATATATTGAAGGACTCGCTGTACTGCTAGAACTTAGAAATTCTTCATAAACACCAGTTCTTAATATTTCTCTGCTTTCATTTCCCACTTGCATACTGTCTCACATTCACTACAACAACCAGTTAATACAGGGAACCGGCAACTTTCATAGTACACAGCCCAAAATCAAAGTGAACCCGTCCATTCGCATTAATTGCTCGGAATCCAGCTATTCCAAGTTTCTTTGCTATATTAGAAATTGGCAAAGTTACATCTGATAAGTCTAATCTTGGTAGGTACTGTCCTATCGTAGGTACTGTCCTATCTTAGGTACTGCCCTATCGTAGGAACTGTCCTATCGTAGGTACTGTCCTATCGTAGGTACTGTCCTATCGTAGGTACTGTCCTATCGTAGGTACTGCCCTATCGTAGGTACTGTCCTATCGTAGGTACTGTCCTATCGTAGGTACTGTCCTATAAGTAAGATATATCAATCTTTAAAGATTAAACTTTCCCTGAGGGGCCTAGGCATACTATTCCACTTAAAAATAATACAACAAATTTTGTTTTTACAAAGCAGTTAGGTACCCTACGCACATCAATAATAATATCAACAATTTCAATTAGCGTTGAAAATTTGAAGCCGAGCAGATGAGGCTTTCTCATGTTATCGCACAAAAACGAAAGCTGAGAGTGGTCTACTTAACACTGACTAGAGGGTGCCTGCACATGTGAAAAACTGCAAGAATCCTTTCCCAGTTAGAGTACACACGAGAGTTCTATGTTTGAAGGCGTTAAAAAGATTCAATCGCTTAAATGTACTCTTTCTGGGGACACCCGACAATGTACCACAGTTCGACACTCCTGCCGAAACTATTCATTGGTTACTAACTACATGTTATGTTTTGGTATGTTTAGTAATATCCTGTTATACTCTGTTATGTTCTGTTATATTCTGTTATGCTATGTTCTGTTATCCTGTACCCACAGCTGTGAATTAATTTATGACGCCTGACGTAACGTTTAGCCAGGCAGTGAGCGCTCCATTGGCTGGTTAGTTAGGCATAAAGCCTAACGACTGCTAGAGGGTCATTAAGGCTGCATGTTACCTGTTCACTACCAGTCAAGAATACTTTAATTCCTGAAATGGAGATTCAAGTGAACTCTTGACATATATACACTTAAAGATATTCACTTCAAAGTGTATTTGTCATTAAGCAACTTAACGTGAGCTTAAGATACTGATTAACAAGATCTAATAAAACCACTTTCTTAGAAGGCATCAATTATGTGACTGGTTATAATGTGAGCCACAAGTACCAGTGCACGAGTGAGCATTCACAAAGCTCACTTTTACCAATGCACGAGTGAGCATTACCAATACTTGTACATATGCAATATTGAGCATTACACTCTCTTGTACCAGTACAAGAGTTACCATTACCAATAGTCACTCGTACCAATGAGCTAGTGAGCATTACTAATGCTCTTCACTGCATGTGCTAACAAAATTAGTTAACCCTCTATTAAGGACAGACTAACAGAATAACCCGGCGCTGCCCGGGTATATTTAGTTTCTCATGAGACAAGCATTAAAAGTAAAAAATATTTAATGAGAAATGTTTTACTCTAGTAGTTCTTAGAGTTCAGAAGTTTTCTTCTTCCTCACTGTTGCCTTGTTAAGATCGTGTGGAAGATTCATGCCCTCGCACTCTCCTTGTCAGGAGGCAGGTGTAGAGGAGTCGCACCTCCGTATCCATCTTATCAAGTGGTGTAAGTAATCTAATATTAGTTTTGAGAAGTAATATGAAATAAAAATTTCCCACAAATTAGAATTTTTGACGGCCTATATGTTTTTGAAATCATCGTAAAAAAAAACATTTAAAGGGGCGACACCCTCTCATTCGAAATTTTGGAGTGTCACATATCCTTAAACCAAGTCCTGGGCACAAGGAAGACTGTGACAAAACTCTTTTGCACTGACTTTCATGGCGGATGAGTTTTACACACACACACACACACACACACACACATCCGGAAACCCTCTAACTTTCACAATATACTATATACGTCATCCGATATACAGAATATAGGATAATGTCTCGAGAAGTTGTGAATTAGTTCTATAAGCAGACAGGTAGCTGTAAGTTCCGATGGTAGTACTTTCGCATCACAACCGAAGGACCCGGGATCAGTGCTGGGCAAGTGGGGACTATGGACAAATCTCCTTATAACCTGTTCCTGTATAAGAGAGTTATAAAGTCAGAGATTTATCAAGTCAGGGAGTTATCAAGTCAGGGCGTTATCAGTTAGGAAGTCATCAAGTCAAAGCGTTATGAAGTCAGAGCGTTAGCAAGCCAGAGCGTTATCAAGTCAAAGCGTTATCAAGTCAGGGCGTTATCAAGTCAGGGCGTTATCATATCAGGGCGTTATCAAGTCAGAGCGTTATAAAGTCAGGGCGTTATCAAATAGGGCGTTATCAAGTCAGAGCGTTATAAAGTCAGGGCGTTATCAAGTCAGAGCGTTATCAAATAGGGCGTTATCAAGTCAGAGCGTTATAAAGTCAGGGCGTTATCAAGTCAGAGCGTTATCAAGTGAGGGCGTTATCAAGTCAGAGCGTTATCAAGTGAGGGCGTTATCAAGTCAGTGCTCTATCAAGTCAGATATTTATCAAGTCAGATCTGTGTGTGGTTGTGTTATCCTCCTCCCTGAAGGAAACTCTGCGAGTAAGATTGTGTTTATATGTAAACATCTGTATTGTGTTGCAATGAAACTGATACTTGCAGTTTGTTCAACTTTTTTCAAACAGTGTTTTGAGTTTGTACTGGCAAGTTAGGAGAGTAGTTTGTTGTACACGACTTTTCGCAAAACTATTCTTAACTATACTTCTGTTACATAGGTCCTTCCCTTCCTTCCCTTAAAACCCTCTGAATCTCACCAATGTTCCCTCTCTCCCTCCATCTCACCAATGTCCCCTCCCTCCCTCCCTTCCTCCCTCCCTCTCTCAATCTCAACAATGTTCCCTGACTTCCTCCCTCCCTCCATCTCACTGACGTTCCCTGCTTCTCTCCCTCCCTCCATCTCACGTACGTCCCCTGCGTCCCTCCCTCCATCTAACCGACGCTCCCTGCTCCCCTCCCACTAAAAAAGACACAGCTTCTCCATGTATCGATTTTGCAGCTTATCTTGTGTTATCAGCAAATCATTAAAATTTGTTTGATAACAGTATCTAGCTTCCTACCTGTGGTAACCAGCGTCAACCCCAGGGTAAGAGAGCCTGGGGTAAGGAGCAATCCAGAGAGACATTAAAGGCAATCTTCTCACAGGAACAGAAACACTTAAGCCGATTCATTGTGTTCCGGAGAGCCACACAATACCTGACACTCAGCGAGGACAAATTTTAGATCCTCAGGAATGGGAAAAACTAAAAATAAAGCTTTAAAATACAAAAAACTGCAATCAAGACAGTCACTAGAGAAGACGAGGTATGTTAGATACACAGGAGTGATAATGTAAGATCTGACATTCAGGAATTCAAACAATGTTTCTCTCACAGCACTAATAAAAATGATAGGCGAAATAGCTAGTGTTTGGTAGAACATCAGTTTTATTGTTTTTAACTTCAAGATGTTTCTCCTTCCGTTAGGATCCACGGAGTGTAAACAAAACATGCATAGGCCAGTTATACCCAGTTTGGTCACTGATCTAGAGCCTAGCAATGTGGTAAGGTCATGGCAGGAGGCCCGAGACACCATTCTCAGAAGAAATCAATCAATGTGACAGATTGCTGAAGAAATCATGAGCTGGGAAATGGAAGGTGAATTCTCATAGAGTTTTGCACGAGAGAGAGAGAGAGAGAGAGGGAGAGAGAGAGGGAGAGAGAGGTATCTGGGAGATTGTAATAGGCAGTGTAGCGATGCACTTGCTCTAAGTGTCTTGCTAACTCGCTCATCTTATAGAAGTCTCACTATGGAATGCATTGGACTGACTGTCGATCTCAGTGTCAGAATGGCCCCATAGAAACCTCGTAAGTATCCCCGTGCTACATGTATCCCTTTGTGTTTTCTCTAATACATTGTTCTCCGTCCTTGATTAAGGATTAAGGAATGTTGCCGAATTTTAAAATAATAAGGAAAGTTAAAAAATATGATAGGGCAATGCCTTTGATTTTGTGTATTTGTCTGTGTTTTGCCAGGAAAACGAGAATCCGGTTGGTGACATAAATGTTAAGGTAAAGTGACCTAGGCGACCCCCGTGGTATGCAATATCAACGCTTGGTGACTAGACTTGCAGGAGAGAGACCTGCCAGTGTGGCAAGGAATACCAAGTGCACTGGAAGGAGTCTAAAACTAACAATATTATTCTTACACAATAACCTTCAAACTAAGAGATGCCAAGCCAGTGATGATACCCTAAATCAATTGTTCTCTCGAGACTTAAGAGTTTTGTTTTGAGAAAGTACAGAGAGCAATAACTGCTTATAGAAACGTAATACAGCACTAAGTAATACAGCACTAAGTAATACAGCACTAAGTAATACAGCACTAAGTAATACAGCACTAAGTAATAGGAAGGACAACAATCCTCACATTGCAGCACAGGTAAGATATATCAGATCTTACACCTGGAAAATACTTTAGGGACTGATTCCAAATCAACACACATTAGTGACTCCTTACTTATGTATACCACCAATGATAAGCAGGTGTTGAGGGTGTTGAGGGCACAATACTCTCCATTGACATAAATGGAAATTAATTTTGAAACATTGTCTTGAAGATGAACCTGCGGTGCCTCCTCCAGAATGTATGTAGCTAGCACGAACAACCTAACTAACTGTCAGCATAATTCAACATACGTTAGCCGTGATGCCACAGACGTCAAATATTGTCAGATCAGCAGACTTTAAACCCTGTTAGATACCCCGCATTGAGGGGGTACTAAGTCAGACAAGTACCCTCAGGCAGACAGGACAAGACAGCAGGCTCGGCTTCCTACTACCTATTCTCAGTATACGAGTTTACCGTCTCAGTGATTATCATTTACCACCTGTACTCAACTTAAGGACCCTTCCAGACATAATCACACCATCAACCAGTGGGCCTAGTCTGAGATCTGACATAACCACACCATCAACCAGTGGGCCTAGTCTGAGATCTGACATAACCACACCATCAACCAGTGGGCCTAGTCTGAGATCTGACATAACCACACCATCAACCAGTGGGCCTAGTCTGAGATCTGACATAACCACACCATCAACCAGTGGGCCTAGTCTGAGATCTGACATAACCACACCATCAACCAGTGGGCCTAGTCTGAGATCTGACATAACCACACCATCAACCAGTGGGCCTAGTCTGAGATCTGACATAACCACACCATCAACCAGTGGGCCTAGTCTGAGATCTGACATAACCACACCATCAACCAGTGGGCCTAGTCTGAGATCTGACATAACCACACCATCAACCAGTGGGCCTAGTCTGAGATCTGACATAACCACACCATCAACCAGTGGGCCTAGTCTGAGATCTGACATAACCACACCATCAACCAGTGGGCCTAGTCTGAGATCTGACATAACCACACCATCAACCAGTGGGCCTAGTCTGAGATCTGACATAACCACACCATCAACCAGTGGGCCTAGTCTGAGATCTGACATAACCACACCATCAACCAGTGGGCCTAGTCTGAGATCTGACATAACCACACCATCAACCAGTGGGCCTAGTCTGAGATCTGACATAACCACACCATCAACCAGTGGGCCTAGTCTGAGATCTGACATAACCACACTCATCAACCAGTGCATGGCCTAGTCTGAGATCTGACATAACCACACCATCAACCAGTGGGCCTAGTCTGAGATCTGACATAACCACACCATCAACCAGTGGGCCTAGTCTGAGATCTGACATAACCACACCATCAACCAGTGGGCCTAGTCTGAGATCTGCATAACCACACCATCAACCAGTGGGCCTAGTCTGAGATCTGACATAACCACACCATCAACCAGTGGGCCTAGTCTGAGATCTGACATAACCACACCATCAACCAGTGGGCCTAGTCTGAGATCTGACATAACCACACCATCAACCAGTGGGCCTAGTCTGAGATCTGACATAACCACACCATCAACCAGTGGGCCTAGTCTGAGATCTGACATAACCACACCATCAACCAGTGGGCCTAGTCTGAGATCTGACATAACCACACCATCAACCAGTGGGCCTAGTCTGAGATCTGACATAACCACACCATCAACCAGTGGGCCTAGTCTGAGATCTGACATAACCACACCATCAACCAGTGGGCCTAGTCTGAGATCTGACATAACCACACCATCAACCAGTGGGCCTAGTCTGAGATCTGACATAACCACACCATCAACCAGTGGGCCTAGTCTGAGATCTGACATAACCACACCATCAACCAGTGGGCCTAGTCTGAGATCTGACATAACCACACCATCAACCAGTGGGCCTAGTCTGAGATCTGACATAACCACACCATCAACCAGTGGGCCTAGTCTGAGATCTGACATAACCACACCATCAACCAGTGGGCCTAGTCTGAGATCTGACATAACCACACCATCAACCAGTGGGCCTAGTCTGAGATCTGACATACCACACCATCAACCAGTGGGCTGTCTGAGATCTGACATACACACCATCACCAGTGGGCCTAGTCTGAGATCTGCTACCACACATCACCAGTGGGCCTAGTCTGAGATCTGACATAACACACCATCAACCAGTGGGCTAGTCTGAGATCTGACATAACCACACCATCAACCAGTGGGCCTAGTCTGAGATCTGACATAACCACCATCAACCAGTGGGCCTAGTCTGAGATCTGACATAACCACACCATCAACCAGTGGGCTAGTCTGAGATCTGACATAACCACACCATCAACCAGTGGGCTAGTCTGAGATCTGACATACCACACCATCAACCAGTGGGCCTAGTCTGAGATCTGACATAACCACACCATCAACCAGTGGGCCTAGTCTGAGATCTGACATAACCACCCATCAACCAGTGGGCCTAGTCTGAGATCTGACATAACCACACCATCAACCAGTGGGCTAGTCTGAGATCTGACATAACCACACCATCAACCAGTGGGCCTAGTCTGAGATCTGACATAACCACACCATCAACCAGTGGGCTAGCTGAGATCTGACATACACACCATCACCAGTGGGCTAGTCTGAGATCTGACATAACCACACCATCACCAGTGGGCTAGTCTGAGATCTGACATAACCACACCATCAACCAGTGGGCCTAGTCTGAGATCGCATAACCACACCATCACCAGTGGGCCTAGTCTGAGTCTGACATAACCACCATCACCAGTGGGCTAGTCGAGATCTGACATACCACACCATCAACCAGTGGGCCTGTCTGAGTCTGCATAACCACACCACCAGTGGCCTGTCGAGATCTGACATAACCACCATCACCAGTGGGCTAGTCTGAGATCTGACACCACCATCAACCAGTGGCTAGTCTGAGATCTGACATAACCACACCATCACCAGTGGGCTAGTCTGAGATCGACTACACACCATCACCAGTGGGCTAGTCTGAGATCTGACAACCACCCAACCAGTGGGCCTAGTGAGATCGCATAACCACCATCACCAGTGGGCTAGTCAGATCGACATAACCACACCATCAACCAGTGGCCTAGTCGGATCACATAACCACACCATCAACCAGTGGCCTAGTCTGAGATCTGACATAACCACACCATCAACCAGTGGGCCTAGTCTGAGATCTGACATACCACACATCAACCAGTGGGCCTGGTCTGAGATCTGACATAACCACACCATCAACCAGTGGGCCTGTCGAGATCTGACATAACCACACCATCACCAGTGGGCCTAGTCTGAGATCTGACATAACACACCATCAACCAGTGGGCCTAGTCTGAGATCTGGCATAACCACCCATCACCAGTGGGCTAGTCTGAGATCTGACATAACCCACCATCAACCAGTGGGCCTAGTCGAGATCTGACATAACCACACCATCAACCAGTGGGCCTAGTCTGAGATCTGACATAACCACCATCAACCAGTGGGCTGTCTGAGATCTGACATAACCACACCATCAACCAGTGGGCTAGTCTGAGATCTGACATACCACACCATCACCAGTGGGCCTAGTCTGAGATCTGACATACCACCATCAACCAGTGGGCCTAGTCTGAGATCTGACATAACCACACCATCAACCAGTGGGCCTAGTCTGAGATCTGACATAACCACACCATCAACCAGTGGGCCTAGTCTGAGATCTGACATAGCCACCATCAACCAGTGGGCCTAGTCTGAGATCTGACATACCACCCATCAACCAGTGGCTAGTCTGAGATCTGACATACACACCATCACCAGTGGGCCTAGTCTGAGATCTGACATAACCACACCATCACAGTGGGCCTAGTCTGAGATCTGACATAACCACACCATCAACCAGTGGGCTAGTCGAGTCTGACATACCACACATC